>BSQZ01000016.1:11195285-11322785 GCA_033239005.1 Lamellibrachia satsuma | reverse complement strand
CTTACATATGGCATATGATACCTTTCACTCACTCACTCACTCACTCACCCAATCACTCATTTACTCATTCACTCATTCACTCTCTAATTTCCTCACCCATCCACCCTTACTTAGCGAAGGCCTTTTTGGACCGATCAAAAGCAGCCTCCTTCACTGAGAACTTAAACATCAAAGACACCAGAAACAAGAATCTTGTCCCTACTACTGTACTTCTCGGTTTTGATCTCGACGCCAGTGGCCCGCCATTACCCGCATCAGAACTCTACATGGACGGTGCGGGCATCTGATGCACAAATGGCGCATCAAAGACACTGCAAGATGCGAATGCGTCCACGACCAGCAAATCGTTGGCTGTCAACGGCTGTATCGTGTTTAGTGGTGGAATATACGAGATCGACTCCGTTTCTCCTTCTGCAATCGAGTGATGTAACAAGATTTGCCATCCAAGCCAAAGGCCCAGATGGCAAGTGGACAAAGAAGCCATTGGCTTATCGAGAGTCCAACGAGGTTCATTTACGTGTAACCCGCCCTCCTGAGATATGTGTCAACCTTGTTTTTAAACATATTCACGCTGCTAGCAGTTATACAATCCGTAGACAATGTGTTCTATTAATTGTCCTCTGTGAGAACGAGTGCTTCCTGATATTCAATCTACACTGATCCTTTAATAAGTTTACCTCATGTCATCTAGTTCTGCTATCCTTCTTGAGTGAGAAACATATTTCTATCAATATTTCATACCCATTCAATATCTTAAAAACTTCAATCTGATCTCATCTTAACCTCCTTGTCTCTAGAGTTGTTAAACCACATACTTTCAGGCGTTCTAGAATAATTTTAGTTGCTCTCCTCTGTATGCGTTCAAGCGTATCTATATCCTTCTTACGACATGGTCTCCATGCTTATATACAGTATTCTAAATGAGGTCTCACTATTGCTTTATACAGAGGTATAATTAACTTTTTTCCTTGTATATTATGTTTCTTCTAATCAAGTCAGTAATTCTCTTACTTATTTATCAAACCCTTTTTAAACAATGGTATGATATTTGCTTATTTCCGTTCAAAAGGAACCACTCCCTCTTTTAATGACAAGTTGAACACTCTTGCAAGTGGTATACTGATTTGTTCTACTGTTTCCATTAGTAGTTTAGAAGGAATTCCACCCACTCCCCGTTATTTGTTTTCCTTCATTGCCTTTATTTTCTTAGCTACCATTTCTGAAGTTACAATTAACTGCCATAAATAGGCCGATTTAGCTTCCTAAAATTTAGCATCTCGAACTGGTAATAAATTAATATCCTCTTTGGTAAACACTGAACTGAGGTATCCATTTCGGTCTTCTGCCATTAAAAACCCTAGTGATATTATTTTTCTAGCTCTGTCTTCTAGTGGTCCAACCTTGTCTTTTATGTTTTGTTTATTCCCGGCATATGCTTACAAACTCTTGCTGTAATGTTTTATGTTACATGCTAATTTCTGCTCATAGCTTCTCTTAGATTGTCTAATTTCAGCTATAGCTGCATTAAGTGCCTCTTTGTAATTTGTGTAGTCTTCATCCTTTCTGGTACGCAAATAAACTCTCACATAGTTTGCTTGTACAACATTTTTCTAATAGCTTCTTTTGACGAGTGTTTCTTTTGTTTTCATTGTTTTTTTCAAGGGAACAAATTTATCAATGTTACTCTCAATTTGATATTTTAGAATGTTCCAACATTCAATTGCTGCCTTATTCCTCAGCATGTTATTCCAATCTAGTTTTGCTAAGTATTTTCTCATATCTTTATGTTTACCTTTGTGGAAATTTTCATCATATAATCATACAAACACCCACTAAATAACTTCAGTTATTGAGTAAATACAGTAAATGTACAGTACGTTCAAATACATGTCTCACTAATGTGATTGTTAAATCACTAATATCTGCTGCGAGTAGTAAGCATACTATTGTTATGCCTAAATTAAGAATTGACCACTGTAAGGCAATTTGTTAGATAACGGACACGTTTTGACCGTTGCCATGGTAATTGTTGCTCTCTTACTGGGTGTGGTCGACGATGACTAGGCTTTGATGTGGTAACAACGTTGACAACGACCGTAGCGCAAATAGTTTGGGAACTGAGACAGCGCAGAGTTCACAGGCACTAATAACTAGAGCAATACACTCGACCGGTCCGTCTTGCGTATTATTCGGGGGGGGTCCATCACGTGTCGTATTTTAGGTCTCGAACCAGGCACGTGCTGGCCCGTGCTGGTCCAGTCTGACAACGTCCCCATTACATTTGTGTAGCGGACATTCATTGGTAATGTGGAGTGCGGTCTGCCTTTCTGCACCGCACTCACATGAAGCTGATGGTGCCAGCCCCATCTAGTTCAAGTTGTGTTTGAACCTGCCACATCCTGTTCTTATTTGATTGAGAGTTAGTGTCGGCTGAGTTCGTGTCCAACTGGTTTCTTCGATGAGGTGGGGATAAATTCCCTTTGGCCGTGTTCACATACAACGTTACTCCGCATTACGATGCGGATCCCAATTCGGGTAGCGCAATGTGAACACCCTTTATCCGCATTAAGCTACCCGAATTCTAATGCGGGAAAGCGTGTGAATTAGGATGCGGATTAGCCAATGCGAACGCTCCGTTTGCCTTAATTCAGCGATGATGACAGAGGGCCGTAGTCTCGCGAGACCGTATGTGAAACGAGATGACCTGAAATTCCATTTTTTAATCAGGTCAGACCCAGTTCTTTTGTGTAAGTTGTCACTTTTCCATGGATATATCTTTATCACGACTGATTTTTTTTTCACTGATATGGTGCGGGAAAGTACGTGGAGCAGAGAGGAGGTGGCAGATTTGGTGGAAATTTGGGGTAACCAAACGGTGATGCAGCATTTTGACGGAAATGCCAAAAACACGAAGGCATACGAACTGATAACCTTGCTGCATGAAGCAGTTGATTCCTGCGATATCTCAAAATCATGTCAGGTTCGCGGCTAATAAGCACACGAGCTACTACAGTCAAAAGGACAACTATCGGTAAAATAACTTCGAGCGGGTAACCGCCATATTGACAAGTTGACTTCCGCTCTCGCGAGACAACTGTATGCGTGCATATGACCCGCACACCACGCCCTCTGGTGCACTAATTCGGTTGGCGATTTAATCCGGCTTAACTAGGTGTATGTGAACAGAGCCGAATTAGTTGATCCGCATCGTAATTCGGCTGAAAATGAGATGTGCACACAGCCTTAGTATGCAAGGTGTGGCGTCCCTCCTTCTCGTCCACGCCTCGTGGCTACTCTTCCTGGTAGTGTCGCTGATGATACATCGGGTATGCTCCGAGAAGGGGTGTCGAGATCTCAGACGCTTTCGTCCAGGTTCAGTGTTTTCACCATGGTGTGTAGTGTGTGTTGGTTATCTGCTTCGGCAAGACGAACAAGTGCGAGGCATTGTTTGTTTCGACGGATGTCTGTGGGCGTTACCCCAGTGACGACTGGCAGCATGACCGTTGGTGTCGATCGGATGCACCCGGACACCAGGCGGAGGCTGTTGTTTAGTGCAGCGTCAAGTCAGTGCCTATTGGCACTGCGGCACTACACTGCGGCACTACACAGCGGCACAACACTGGCGAACAATACTCGGCCGGAGCAAAAGCAAGTGTGATTGTTGATTTTTGAAGAACGTCAACGTGTGCTCCCGTGTCGTGCTGGCCAGTCGTCCAAGTAAGTCGCACCGCGTTGACTTTCTTCGAGAGCTGAGGAAGGTGTTTTGAGAAAGTCAATGACCTGTCGAATGTCACTCCGAGGTACTTGGGGTTTGCTGTTGCCAGGATCGTTTTCTGTACGCAGCCAATTTCCATCTGGTGGTTCGCCAGGCAGTTTGTCAGGTGAAAGCAGCTGCTCACTGTTTTGTTGACGTTTCGTCGGAGACCCCATAGTTGGAGGTATAGTTCTAGACAGGTCAGGCCGTTAGTAAACGTTTGCTGTATGTCAGCATAGTTCATTCCCGGTTCCACGAGGGCGATGTCGTGAGCATAGATTTAACAAGATTTAACAAGATTTGCCATCCAAGCCAAAGGCCCAGATGGCAAGTGGACAAGGAAGCCATTGGCTTATCGAGAGTCCAACAATGTTCACCTACTTATAACCCGCCCTCCTGATATATGTGTCAACCTTGTTTTTAAACATATTCACGCTGCTAGCAGTTACACAATCTGTAGACAATTTGTTCCATTCATTCATTGTCCTCTGTGAGAACGAGTGCTTCCTGATGTCCAATCTACATTGATCCTTTACTAATTTTAACTCATGTCCTCTAGTTCTGCTATCCTTCTTGAGTGAGAAAAACATATTTCTATCAATATTTTCATACCCATTCAATATCTTAAAAACTTCAATCTGATCTCCTCTTAACCTCCTTGTCTCTAGAGTTGTTAAACCACATTCTTTCAGGCGTTCTTCATAACTAAGGTCTCTAAGTTCTGGAATAATTTTAGTTGCTTTCCTTTGTATGCGTTCAAGCGTATCTATATCCTTCTTACGATATGGTCTCCATGCTTGTATACAGTATTCTAAATGAGGTCAATTCTAGATGCACAGTGTTGATGCTGTATGTGGGATGTTCGAGGTGTCGATGTTGAAGAACATCGGAGCAAGAACTGAGCCTTGTGGTACTAGTTCTTGATGGTGTATGTTTTTGACTTGTCTTTTGACGTGCAGCTTGAAGCTTCGGTTTGTGATAAGTTCTTGTATAAACCGGACCATGTGTTTGCTTGGTATTAGGCGGAGCGTCTTCGGAGTTAGACCTCTGTGCCACACAGTGTCGTATGCAGCTGAGAGTTCAACGAGTACTGCTCCACATTTCGTTCTGGTTTCAAAGGCTGCTTCGATGTATTCTGTCAGTTTGACAACTTGTTCTACAATGCTTCTTCTTGGGCGAAATCCTGCTTACTTGTGTAGCAGCTGAGGCATTCCATGCCAAATCAATCAAAAATAGGGTGACATTTACATGACCACCTTCAATTTTGATGAAATTTGGTGTGTTAGTTTATGTTCATAAGTCAATGTTCCCACCCAAATTTCAGGTCAATTTGACCTTCCTTTCCAGAGATAGAGGTCATCAAAATTTGATCCGTCCTTGACTAACTAACGACCTTCCGTGTGTTATAACTCTTCTCCTAGGTAACCTACAAATGTGATGTTGGCGTCATTTTAAAGCTCTAATAAATGTCTATCTGTGTAGACAATTAATCACACACACAAATTTGAAAAACATGTTTTTGTTTAATATTTGACCTTTGACCTGACCTAGCAAAAATCATGTAACCTCAGATTTGGTTGATTTTTTTTTATGTTGAAGCACATATATATTTGGCAATAATCACTGAAAGTTTTATCATGCGCATTGCAATACTTTAAGAGTTGTGGTATTGTAAATGCACCATCATCGCACGTCACTGTAGTTATGTGGTAAGAACGGAATGAGTCACATGATCTGTCAGTATGCAAATGGGGGCTGCCTCCCTAGAATGTGCTGTGTTTTGTTCTCTGCATATTCTCTGCCCATAAGGTAATTATCTGTATCTGTCGGTATACTTAATTTTTGTATAAATAGTATGAAGATCTGTAGCTAGCGGAGACGTCAAAATAACATTTTATATACCTGATTTTTTTGGTAAATCACATGTACATGATACCTCACTGGACTGCCTCCTCCAGAAGTGCAATCAGTGTCCATGTGTTGAGATCTTTCAAGAACGGCTGCTCAATACTCAATGCATTTGACGAAATTGATAAACCGAAAGTGGACCAAAACAGACAGATCAACGATAGAAACCATCCATCAGTCAGTTGATGAATTCATTCAAAGTTTCACTGAACATCTCCAACATATCATCCTTCATGATTTCATTGAGAAAGTACAGACATCATACTATCAAGACCTGCGACACAACATTCTGGGTGAAAAGGAGGTACTTGTGGGTGATTTTGCCGAGAACTTCACTTTTGTAATGCAAGATGAAGTCCAGTCATATCACTGGAACAATGGTCAAGCTATCATCCACCCATTTGTTTGTCACTGGTTGGAGAACGGAGTGTCAAAGCATGTGGCATGTGTTGCTGTCTCTGCCTCACACATGACACCATTACAGTCCATCTGTTTCAACATCTTCAGTTCCTTAAGGAGATGTTTGGAGAGAAACCAAAGAAAGTGTTCTATTTCTCAGATGGTTGTGCAAGATTTAACAAGATTTAACAAGATTTGCCATCCAAGCCAAAGGCCCAGATGGCAAGTGGACAAGGAAGCCATTGGCTTATCGAGAGTCCAACAATGTTCACCTACTTATAACCCGCCATCCTGATATATGTGTCAACCTTGTTTTTAAACATATTCACGCTGTTAGCAGTTACACAATCTATAGACAATTTGTTCCATTCATTTATTGTCCTCTGTGAGAACGAGTGCTTCCTGATGTCCAATCTACATTGATCCTTTACTAATTTTACCTCATGTCTTCTAGTTCTGCTATCCTTCTTGAGTGAGAAAAACATATTTCTATCAATATTTTCATACCCATTCAATATCTTAAAAACTTCAATCTGATCTCCTCTTAACCTCCTTGTCTCTAGAGTTGTTAAACCACATTCTTTCAGGCGTTCTTCATAACTAAGGTCTCTAAGTTCTGGAATCATTTTAGTTGCTCTCCTTTGTATGCGTTCAAGCGTATCTATATCCTTCTTACGATATGGTCTCCATGCTTGTATACAGTATTCTAAATGAGGTCTAACTATTGCTTTATAAAGAGGTATAATTAACTTTTTTCCCTTGTATGTTATGTTTCTTCTAATCAATCCAAGAATTTGATTACCCTTTGAAGCTGCAATACCACACTGCTCTGAAACTTTCATATCAGCGCTTATTGTAACTCCTAAGTCCTTTTCTTTTACAGTAGTACCCAGAATAGTATCTCCCATTTTATAGTTTACATTCAAGTTCCCATGTCCTGTATGTAGGCATTTACATTTCCAAAAATTGAACAGCATCTGCCATTTCTCAGACCATTTCACTAATCTGTCTAGATCGTTTTGTAAATGTTGTTTATCACCATCAGTATTAACCTTTCTAAACAGTTCTGTGTCATGCGCAAATTTCATTACGTTACTTGTTATACTGTCGTCCAAGTCATTGATATAAATTAAGAATAATATAGGTCCTAATACTGATCCTTGAGGTGCCCCACTCAAAACCGATTTCAAATTTGAAACTTCTCCATCTACTACAACTCGTTGTCTTCTGTCAGTCAGCCATTGTTCTATCCAGTCAGTTATGCTATCCCCGATACCATGGGCTTTTAATTTAAGTAGCAATCTTTGATGTGGCACTTTGTCAAAAGCTTTCTGAAAATCTAAGTAGATAATATCTACTGGCGATCCCACGTCTATCCACTTAGTGATTTCTTCCAAAAAACATAACAAATTTGTTAAGCATGACCTCGCTTTAAGGAATCCATGTTGAGATGAATTTAATAATTTATGCTTAACGAGGAAGTCCACCATATGGTCTTTAATTAGCCTTTCTAATAATTTACAAATCACTGACATTAAACTCACTGGTCTGTAATTCTCTGACTTGTTTCTCGAACCCTTTTTAAATAATGGTATGATGTTTGCTTCTTTCCATTCAAACGGAACAACTCCCTCTTTTAATGACAAGTTGAATACTCTTGCAAGTGGTATACTGATTTGATCTACTGTTTCCATTAGTAATTTTGGAGGAATCCCATCCACTCCCGGTGATTTGTTATCCTTCATTGCCTTTATTTTTTTAGCTACCAATTCTGGAGTTACAACTAACGGTCCTAAATATTCAGATTTAGCCCCCTGAAATTTAGCATCAGCAACTGGTAATGAACTAATATCTTCTTTGGTAAACACTGAACTGAAGTAACCATTTAGGTATTCCGCCATTAAAAACCCCTGTGATATTATATTTCCAGCACTGTCTTCTAGAGGTCCAACCTTGTCTTGTACGTTTTGTTTACTCCTGACATATGCATAAAAACTCTTGCTGTCATTTTTTATGTTACATGCCAGTTTTTGGTCATAGCTTCTTTTAGATTGTCTGATTTCAGTTGTAGCTGCATTAAGCGCCTCTTTGTATTTTGCATAGTCTTCTTCCTTTCTGGTACGCCTATATAAACCCTCCACATAGTTTGTTTTAGCATTATTTTTCTAATAGCCTCTTTTGACAAGTGTTTCTTTCTACACCGTTTTCCTTGTTTTCGGAAGGGAATAAATTTATCGATGATACTCTCAATTTCATATTTTAGAATATTCCAACATTCAATTGCGGTCTTATTCATCAGCATGTTATTCCAATCTAGCTGTGCTAAGTATTTTCTCATATCTTTGTAGTTACCTTTGTGGAAGTTTCTCTTGAACGTTTTCTTATTTTTACCTTCTGATTTTACATTGATGTCAAAATGTATTTGATTATGGTCACTATTACCCAATGGTTCAAATATTTTTACATTGTCCACTAATTCTTTTTGTGATGACAAAACTATATCTAATACATTTTCTCCCCTGGTTGGTTCTAGTACGTGCTGAGTAAGAAAGCTATCCTGGATTAAACATGAGAAATTGTTGATCCTCAATCCCTGTGCTCTCTAGAGAATTCCATTGTATGTGTCCATGGTTAAAATCTCCCATTATGATACATTCCCCTTTACTAACTTCCTTTATAGCGTTTTTTATTTTTGTGTTGTCCTCTTCGTTTATGTTTGGACTTCGGTAAACTAATCCAATAGTTAATTTTGAATTTCCTGAAACAATTTTGCACCAAACAGCTTCATCGCAATCTGCTTCCCTTTCTAGTTTTATTTCATAAGCCTGAATAGATTCTTTAACATATAAAATAACTCCCCCGCCCCTTCTTCCTATTCGATCTTTCCTAAACATTACGTATCCTGTCAGTCCTAATTCAGCATCTGTTATATCTATGTTGGCCCATGATTCAGTTATACCAATTATGTGAGGGTCAATATCTTCTACCATAATGTTTAATTCGTTTTTCTTATTTACTATGCTCCTTGCATTTAAACATACGCATCTATAACCTTTTTCAGAGATGTTTTTCGGATGATTTGATATTGGTTTATCTGTGCTAGTGGCCTCTTGTTCTGCTTGAGACACCTCTAGGTAACCCCCTGCACTTCTAGTTTAAAGAATGTTTACTTCCAAAAATATTTGTCATTGTACCCAAGTCGCTATCTACTGCTGCTGAAAGTTTGTCCGCGAATACTGCCGCCCCCTTTCCACTTAAATGAAACCCATCCTTCATGTACATATCAGCCCTCCCAACAAAACTTCCCCATAAATCCACAAATCCAACTTCCTCTTCCCTACACAGCCTCTGGACTAACATGTTAATTGCCATCCCCCGACAATTTCGATATTTGTGACCCCTCCTGCCCATTACAGGTAAAATCCCTGACAGTATTACCTGCTCAACCCGCGTCTGTTTTAGTGTTCTGACCAACTGCCTATATTTCCTAACTATGGCAGTTGTACCCTCCCTCTCTACGTTATTTGTCCCTACGTGTACTAAAACAGATCCACCATTACCCGAGCCTACGATGTTTTTTACCCTCTCAGTTATCGCCTCTATTTTGGCTCCAGGCAAGCAGACCACCACATCATCTCCCTTGTTTAAGACTCTGTCGGTCTTCCTAACTATCGAATGCCCCACAAACACCATCGCTCTCTTCTTCACCCCCTCTATCACTGCTGCAGAATAACTCTTCCTTTCGATCCCCTCCATCACATTCTGTCCTGACCCCTTCCCTCCTGTCTCCCCCACTTCCCACTCCTTTGCTCTTGTCTCTCCCACTCCACTCTCCTTCACTCCGGTTGTTTTCCCTTCCGTCTCCCCCACTCCCTTCTCCTTCCCTCCTGTCTCCCCTACTCCCCTCTCCTTCACTCCGGTTGTTTTCCCTCCCGTCTCCCCCACTCCCTTCTCCTTCCCTCCTGTCTCTGCTACTCCCCTCTCCTTCACTCCGGTTGTCTTCCCTCCCGTCTCCCCCACTCCCTTCTCCTTCCCTCCTGTCTGCCCTACTCCCCTCTCCTTCACTCTGGTTGTCTTCCCTCCCGTTCCTTTCCATCCCGTCTCCTTACGTCCTGTCTCCCTAAGACCTGTCACCTTCCCTCCTCTCAGCTTCCTCCCAGGCTGAGGTGAGCTCTCCCTAGCATCTCTTTTGTGTTTCCCCACTTTATCGCCTACAGTTCCCCCACCGGAACTACTGGCACAACTCCCCTGTTCCCTTCCCACCATTGCCACAACGAGCAGCCTCAGCTCTTCCAACTCCACCTCTAGTTCCTTCATCCTTGCGCATCCCCTACACTCAAAACTAAAACTATCTGCCTGGACCTCAGCCCATGACTTCTCGCACCCAGACTTGACGAAATCCACCCAGTTACTGCAACTGCCACAAATTAAGTGCCTTGTCAATACAAGAACTGTAAGAATTTCATGAATTTGTGCCACCATTCTGTGGACTTTGGATTTGAAGCTGAATGGCTTTTTTTGCCACTTCATACGGCAAGGGGCCATGCGATGGTGTTGGGGGATTACTGAAGAGGATGGCAACAAAGGCTAGTCTACAGAGGCCTTATCAAGACCATATCCAGACACCTCACCAGTTGTACGAGTATGCAAAGCAAAACGTTCCCTCCTTAAATGTTGAATACTTCAGTCGGAGATTGGGAAGCGGAGGGAAACTGCTTGAGGGTCGCTTTGTAAAGGTGCGGACAATGCCGGGGACCCGACAGTGCCGGGGACCCGACAGTTGCATTGCTTCCGTCATGTGTCATTGTTCAGTCAATTCTGTCAAGTACATAAACCCGACAAGAAACCGTGACAGCTGAAGAACATGTCATCAGGTTTGAAGGGGTGAAGGGTTACGTCACAGTTCAGTATGATGGATGGTGGGTGGCTAGGAATGGTCATGTCCCTGGATCAGAGAGAAAGAGAGGTGGCTATTAACTTTCTCAATTCTCGTGGACCATCGAGATCAATCACTTACCCCGAGTGACCTGATAACCTGGTGGTAAGCATGGGGGACATCCTAGCCACTGTGCACCCTACCACAGCAACTGGATGAACATAATACCTTGAAGAAAGAGCACATGGCACAAGTGTCCAATGCACTGGAGGAATGGCTTCAACATTCATTATGTGTGTAAAAAGGTGAGATAATAAATTGTTAATAATCTAGAAAAATTATCAATTTGTGGTCTTGAACACTGTCACTGAAAAGGGAATTGCTGTCAAAGTATTGGAATGCGCATGTTCAAATTGAACAATTATTGCCATGTATGGGTGCTACAATATATACACATTTTACGAAAATCTGAGGTTACATGACTTTTGGAAGGTCAAGTCAAAGCTAAAACTTTTTTAATGTTTTCCACATTCTTTAGTGTTTTATAGCATACAAGGATATACACAAGTGTCTATCTTTGTATGCAATAAAACACGATGTTACATTTAAAATTTAATAACTCCTAAAGTATTGAAATGCGCATGATCAAACTTTCAATGAATATTGCCAAATATGTATGCTTCAACATATAAAAAAATCAGCAAAATCTGACGTAACATGATTTTTGCTAGGTCAGGTCAAAGGTCAAATATTAAAAATTTTTAAATTTGTGTGTGTGATTAATCGTCTACACAGATATACATTTATCAGAGCTTTAAAACGACACCAACATCACATCTGTATGTTACCTAGGAGAGGAGATATAGCACCTGGAAGGTTGTGAGGTAGACAAGGTCGGGTCAAACTTTGATGACCTCTATCTCTGGAAAGAAAGGTCAGGTTGAGCTGAAAATTGGTCGGTAAGATGGACTCAAGAACATAAACAAATACACTCACTCACTCGTATGGCAGCTGTGGATCAACGACTGGAAGCTTACTCGTATGGCAGCTGTGGATCAACGACTGGAATCTTACTCGTGTGGTAGCTGTGGATCAACGACTGGAATCTTACTCGTGTGGTAGCTGTGGATCAACGACTGGAAGCTTACTCGTGTGGCAGCTGTGGATCAACGACTGAAAGCTTACTCGTGTGGTAGCTGTGGATCAACGAATGGAAGCAGACAATCGTAGATCAGTCGCTCGAGAAGTTTGTAGCCAACCGATAGTAAACTTATCGGACGACAGCTGCAGCTTCATTTGGGTTCTTGCTCGGTTTGAGGATGGCAATGATCTGAAACTGGGCGATTAGTTGATGGTGGCATAAAACTACTTGGTGATGCTTTTTGAATTAAATGGATTTATATGTGGAAAAAGCGTTGCTATCGGGAGGTGTTAATGCCATAAAATGGCTTATCGGGAATCGGGAGTTGAACCGTGAAATGCGATGTTGGATCTGGGTGTCAGCGCTAGTTGGACAGGACATACTCAGAATCGGGGCGGCAGGAACCATCAGAATCAGACTGGCAGCTCCCGGTTGCGGTCGAGCGGACATCTTTGGGACGGCAGCAGACCGCACGGACCAAGGCAACTCCGAATATATGAAATTCTACATCTACAATGCTGATACAATTTTCTTCAGTAATTTGAAATTAATGTTTCAGCTTATAAAAGCCTAGCACTACCTGATTATCATAATTATGATTAGCCTGACCAGAAACTTGAAAGGGACAGAACTTATTCAGTTTGAGGGGTACACCGTGATTAATTATGTATTTAGTAATTCCCATAAAATTACAGAAGTTCATTTGTTGGAGTAGACTAATGTAATTATATATATATATATATATATATATATATATATATATATATATATATATATATATATATATATATATATATATATATATATATATATATATATATATATATATTAGTATATATATATATATATATTACATTAGTTATATATATATATATATATATATATATATATATATATATATATATATATATATATATATATATATATATTGTGTGTGTGTGTGTGAGCTTTTTACAAGCTATATGTTCAGTTCGAGCTCTAACCCTTTAATTTTACTGTTAACTTAACAAAACATTTATAACAAGGCAAACTGCTGCCTAAAATAAAATTTTCCATAGATCTATAATTTTTTTATTTTTCCATTTTTTGCCATGGCAACGGACATTTTTATTAATGGTGTAATTAATTATTTCTTTGATGGTTCTCTTCACGTTTCCATGGTTACTGTAAAAAATAAGAGTTGCAGAAAAACATGTTTACCTTGATAATGTGTCTCACAGTTCTCTTGTCTCAAAAAAACGGAATTTTATTATATTAAATAATTAAATAAATTGTCATAATAAATATAGCCAAATTGCACCAAATGTAAGGCAGGCGACCTTGCCTCGAGGAGAAGGTTATATTTTCGCGTGAGAGGAGCATTCACTAACACTATGCATGCAGCTCAGGAAAGCTGAAGATACTACTCTCGTTTAATATAAAATTAATGTTCAGTAACGTTGGTTTTTCGATTGCCGGCCCACGCGTCTTCATAATGTCCATGAACAAAACGTAATTTTTAGAGAGTTTTAGAAGGAGGATGGGCAGAAAAGTACACGTATTAAGTGAAACTAGGCTGACAGATTCTCGACAATCAGGAGGAGATCATGAGATGACGCGGACGCTGAACATCGGGGGACGCATCAGGAGAAAAGATGGCGACTCTGAGAGATCCGGATAGGGTGGTGACGGGAAAGGGGAAACTGGAACCAGTTAAATACGTGAATTCGTGTGTTCTGAACCAGTTAATACATGTGTATGGACACACAATTTGTTCATAGAATCTCATAAATTCACGTACGGTAACACGTGAATTCAACCAGTTGAAACACGTGATTTCACGTGTTCTGAACCAGTTAATACATGTGTATGGACACTCAATTTATCCACATAATCTCGTGAATTCGCCTAAGGAAACACGTGTATTGACTATGATATTTAAAATACATTATGCAGGGACTGTGAACGTACAGTTATGTAACATTATGTACAGTTAATCCATACCCAGACTGGATCATTCTCTTTCTCTTTGGTGTTGTATTGATTAATCACCACGTCGCACTGGCTTGTTAGGGCGAGTGAATTATTCCCGAGGGACAAGTGTTTGCGTGCAAGCTGGGAGTCACACTAGCTTGTAAACAGGGACCAAGTGTCTGGTTCAATTATTTAATGTAGAATATGTGTACTGTATAGTAAGTTGGAACTTATTGAAGTAGTAATTTACCAACATAGAGATATAATGAATGAATGAATAACTTATTGAAGTAGTAATTTACCAACATAGACATATAATGAATGAATTAATAACTTATTGAAGTAGTTATTTACCAACATAGAGATATAATGAATGAATGAATAACTTATTGAAGTAGTAATTTACCAACATAGAGATATAATGAATGAATGAATAACTTATTGAAGTAGTAATTTACCAACATAGAGATATAATGAATGAATGAATAACTTTATTTTGGCCACACATTACAGACGGAACACAAATCCAGCAGATCTAATTACTGCCCTTGGATGACCAACCCTCGAACGAAGGCGCATTATCAAACAAGCCACAACCTTCTACAAAATTCTAGACAACATTATTGAGATCACCCCCCCCAGGCCTACTAACCCGCTTTCGAACCCGTGGACAATACATAGCCCCCAAATGTCGTATAAATGCAATGGTCTTTTCATTTTATCCCAGAGCCATTCGCATATGGAATATGATTCCACCAAAAATTACCTACATAAAAAACCCAAAATCATTTCAAGAAGCTATTATGGAACTCCCTTTCACCACACCTCCTCACCTAAACTGCCTTTAAAACACAGTACTCAGCGTAAACTTATCCATGGTGTGGGTATGGAGACTGTCTATGTGTGCATGTGGCAAGGCAGCGACAGCATCCATACACATAACCAACCTATTAAAAATTTTCGTTAAACATCCTATACATAAAATAAATAAAACTATCAGATAAATACCATTTCAGCAACATTAATGATACTAGTATTTTAATCGAATGTACCACCCACAGCGCATGCGCACAGTCCACCACAAACTCCTGCGTTAGCCCAAGTTTGGGCTGTTTGGAGTATAACCACTTGAGACTGAGACGTACATTTTAAGATACGTACAATATGATTTTAGTCACAGATTAAACAAATAGCGGAGCAACGAAGGAGATCCTCTAGAAACCCCGCGGGGCTTATGACGAGGACCATCCAGAAATAAATCAACATATTTCAACACTTGTCTAAATAATTATACATGTTCTGCTAAATGAAAAGTTTCATCATGCTCTTGCGATAGGGGTAATGCGTGAGTATGGTTGACGGTTGATACGACATGCGCTAATGAGCCTCGTGCAGTGAAATGGCAGTGTTTGGGTGAGCATGGTTATTGTTTTGATTCTTGTACTAGATCAACACTTTATGATCAGAGAACTCAAATTTATTAACCAGCGTGGCGTGGTGGTGATGTCGCAACTGCTCGACTGCGCATGTCATTATATAACGTACATAACTTGTTGCGCGTCTGAATTATATCGGACTATCAGAATGCACATATTCTAACATCTCCCTTTTTAAACTAAATACTTTGAAACAAATAAAGTAAAGCTCACGTTAGGATCAGAGGTTACTAGCACTTGATCCTCCTATGACTGCGGTCTTTACCACCGAGTCAAGCTACTAATTAAAGTCCAAAGACGTATGTTCAATAGACTACTCTAATTAACACAATAACTGGCTAGCACTGAATCCGTCTGCCAAAATTATAATATGTAAATGTCTGAACTTTACTAAGTCTTCTTAACACATAACACTATCACGATTTATCGTGAGTCCGAACTTCACTCAGTCTTTTTAGCGAAAACGCAATGGTTTCTTGATTAGTCTGCCCGAACGAGTTTTCACTGGGCTGTTGGTTTTCACAGGAGACGTCGGTACGGGCTCAGGTCTCGGCGTACTGATGACAGCTGGCATTTCACATGATTCCAATTCCCGCGAATCTGTGTTCTCGTCTGTGGGTATTATGTGAGTATCTCGACTGTGAATCCCATCTCTGTGGCTTTCTTGCTCAGTCGAAGTTGACGGAGTAGGTCGTATGGTGTGGTCTATCCTCAGATAACGTCGATTGCGTCGAAGTAGTATACCTTCGATTTCGACGATGTACGATCGGTTACTGCATTGGTCCGCGACCATCCCTTGTGCCCATTTACTTGCATCATATTTCTTCAATGACTGCACAAAGACAGGTGTTCCTCTTCGTAACGGCGACAAGTCACGAGCATTTCGATCGTAGCATTGTTGTGACATTTTCTGCTTCTTCACCTTGCGTCTGAGGATTTGATGTGCCGTTAGTACCACGGGTTTCATCAACTGCTCCGCTTGAGGTACAGACGCCCGCGTGCGTCTTTGCATTAGCCGTTGCACTGGAATGCAATTGATTTGAGACGTTGGCGTGTTTCTCCACTCCAACACCGCTCTCAAAGGTCGTCCGATTTCTTCAGAAAATTCTTCACGATCTTGACTGCCGATTCTGCTTTTCCATTCGATTGCGAATGATACGGCGATGGCATGGAGTTGTTTGCAAACGCTTGGAATTCCGCACTGATGAATTGAGGTCCGCCATCTGATTGCACAATTTGTGGTACACCATAACGTGCAAACTGCTCTTTGCATGCTTGTATGGTCGTTTCCACTCTCTGATCGACAAGTTTTGTGAACTCGAAGAAATCTGAATAGTAGTCTACCATGATGAGGTAAGTGGCATTGGCATACGTGAACAAGTCTATCCCAACCTTTGCCCATGGCTTCGAGAGAAGGTCGTGACTTCGTAGCGTCTCTTTCTGTTGTGATGGTTTTTCTTTCGAACATGCTTGACAGCTCTCGATCATCTGCTTGATGTTGTTTGTCATTCCCGGCCAATAGATGCTATCTCTTGCTCGTCGGAGAGTTGCTTCGATTCCCTGATGGCTGCTGTGAAGTCGTTCCAGCATATCTTTCTGACAAGATTTCGGAATGACCATTCTCTGTCCTTTGTACAGAATACCATCATTCGCTGCTATTTCTTCTCGTATTGTCCAATAAGGTTTCAGTTCTGGCAACAGCATTCGTCTGTTCTCTGGCCATCCTGACCTAACCGTTGTCATCACTTTCTGCAATGTGTCCTCCGCAGCTGTCGCTTGATGGATTTTAGCGATTCTTGCCTCGCTGACGTTGACATACATTTGTGGGTCGACCGAGTCGATCTCTTCAGCCAGTTCATCTTGGATTGCACACTGGAAAATCTGTTCAGTCGACATCTCGTTCACTGGTTGACGGGATGATGGGGCACGTGAGAACATGTCTGCAACCAGCTGTTCCGTGTCTGGCTTGTACTCCACTTTCACGTTGTACCTCTGTACTGCGAGCATCATCCGCTGTAAGCGTTTATGAGCCTCGAGCAACGACTTACGAAATATGGCTTCGAGAGGTTTGTGGTCGCTGTGTATCGTAACCTCTGCGTGACCATAGATATATTGATCAAATTTACGACACGCGAACACAATGGCTAGGCATTCTAGCTCGATGGGTGCGTACTTCTGTTCACACTTTGTCAAGGATCGTGAGACATACGCCATAGGTTTTCCGTCTTGCATCAGACTCGCGCCTAGCCCTTGCGTACTCGCATCACACTGCAGTACAATCGGCTTCTTCACATCGTAATACGCAAGTGACTGTTCTGATGTTGCAACCTCCTTGATTTTCCGGAACGCATGTTTTGATTCTTGTACCAGATCAACACTTTATGATCAGAGAACTCAAATTTATTAATCAGCGTGGCGTGGTGGTGATGTCGCAACTGCTCGACTGCGCATGTCATTATATAACGTACATAACTTGTTGCGCGTCTGAATTATATCGGACTATCAGAATGCACATATTCTAAAAGTTATCATTAGATGCAAAGACTTATTTTTACATTGCATACAATTGTTTTCATTGTTTATTTTGAATAACTATTGTGTAATCATAGTGTATCTTTTATAACCATTATATATTTCTTAACATATTTTACATTGTTTTGGTAACATTATATTGTGCAATGTGTGGAGCGTGTTTTCATTCTATTTTGTTTCCATGTTTGTACTGTTGAGTAATATTGCATGATTGACGCACTCCGTTCACTGTTGTTGTGTGTTTCAGGTTTTTGGTTTTTTATATAATTTTCACTAGGCTTAACAAATAAGACCACAATAAAGAACTGTAGATGACTGGAGCCGACCTGTTGTTTGTACAATTTGGCGACGTCACATATATATTATTAATAATTGTGCTCGCCACAAATTAGCACCTGTATCAAATTAATCATTATATAATGTTCTGCAGAGGCTTAATTTATAACGCGAAAACAGTGGCGCCACATGATGAGGCCATGCGTGACTATATGAACGGTGCCTCCATCTACCGCATTACTTATCTACTACAGTTATAGTATAACGGGTTGTAAATAAAGTGTTACTACATTTCCTTTTTGTTTCGAAGTTCCCGGGGATGTTACGTGTCGGTCTATTATGCGGATTATACTCCCGCGATGATCATATGTTGTATAATATCACGCATTTGATTTGTGGCGATTAAATTCCGTTGCTAAAATGAAGTTGATTCGCAGAGAAATTGATAAATATGGAACGGGGTAAGTGGGTAGATGCAACTCCAAAGCAACCTATTCTGCCTTAACTTACCACAATATCGCCCGGTCCATCACAGCTGCGCTGTAACTTATCTTAATAAATAATCTGCAAATTCCCAACAGGGACAACAAGCAGCTGGAGATGGAGCTATGCATCTAAGGCAAGGTGGTACTGGAGGCGCCTGTAAAGATGTTCCCTGGACCCTTGTACTAGTAGTGCTTAGTCAAGCTAATGTAGGCACTTCAAAGAAAAATTAGATATCATGATAGAACATTGGCAATTGATTTTAATGAAAGGTGAAATGTAAAGGAACCAAAAACTGCTTATTTTATTAATATATCTTTATTAGATCCAAAGATAATGCAATTTTAATATGGTAAAAATTCGAGAAAAAAAATTGTATCGTATACAGGAAAAAGACTAATTTTTGTGTTTTCTTTCAATCAATGTATGATTAAAATTGCATAACTTTTTTTTATTTTTGCATATATTTTAATATTTTTTTCAGGAGTTGCAAGCATATTAAGTAGGGTCATAAATATGCATAATCCAGTCATGTATCATTAAGAGTAACTCAGTTAATGCAATTAATAAGTCAATATTGGCTAATTAGTGCGTGAAGTCAACTGACCGACACATGACATGTCCATAACTGACATGATGATGAAGATATTTGTATAATTTGTTCAGAGTTTGCAAACTCATTAACCAGAGTCATAAATATACATCACACACTTATTTCATAACTCAATTGATGCAATTGATAAGTCAATATAGGCTAATTAATACGTAAACTCAACAGGCCAACACCTTTTGATAAAAGGCCATAACTTCCATGATTATGAAGACATCTGTATAATATCAAAACACATTAAGTAGGGTCATAAATATACATTAATCATTTATCATTAATAGTAACTCAAATAATAAATCAACAATGGCTAATCACCATGCTATCAAACAAAAGGAGAACCCGGGTGCCGAAAATCGGCGCAGATAAACTGACACGATTTTTCGGTACGCTGCGCGAGCCGCTCAGCAGATTTTGTTGAAGTGCCTGTCCAGAGTTGGCGTTGATTTAATCAAATTGATTAAATCATTGATTAAATCATCGATTAAATCAATATGAAAAAATCAAGATATTGATTTTTTAGATTTTTTTTCAGATTATGTGATCACCGGGGCATGACTTTGACTGAAAGGGCAGAGAGGCATACCTTTATCTGTATTGTCACCTGCAAAGGACCAACTGACTGCAGCTAATTGCATAAAAGTTTAAATTTGTACATAACATGTTTTAATTCTTTAGAAAGGCTAGGAATGAAATGTTCCGCCCATTGGGTATATTATGATATTCCACATATTTATTTATTTTCAGAACTACATATTATTTCTTATAAGATTTGTCGAGAATGTTGAAAAAATCGATTTAATCGAAAAAATCTGATTTAATCGAAAAAATCCGTTTTAATCGATTTTTTTTTTAAAATCATGATTTTTTCAACCCTGTGTCTATCTAAGGCCTTAGTCTTTTTAAGGTCCAATGCCAATGGCAATGACAGATTTTGAATGAGCAACTTTTTTACTCGGGGTCTATTTAATTTATGGTTGTATAAAGTATGTCTGATATATGAACACACATGATCAGTACCTTTTCAATATGGACAATACGAATGTTAGAGAAGTCCACTCCTAATTTACCAGTTTATTTTGTAAAAACAAAACTAAGCATAGAATGCGACACTGGTCCTTGAAATGTGACCATTTAAAATTTTTAATAATTGTGTTACGCTAGTTTCATGTGAATATTTGGACAGTTGCTCACCAAGGATATGAAAAAGCGGACAGTTGCTTACCTGTGTTAATGTTATTTGATGTACAAAAATTAATAAGCAGGAATTGCGGAAACAGGGTTTATCGAGGGAGCTAAAGTAAAAATGTAATTTCCCTTCCCCTGCAAAATAAAAATAAATAAAATAAGTGACAGTATAAACAGCTTAATTCAATGATCTTTCCATTTCTGTTACTATTAAAATGACCACCAAGAGGCGCCAAATTTCTCCTCATATATCTATGTATATATCCTGTGGTAAATATATATATATGCATATCCTATGGTATAATTTAAAAAGGACAGTTCCATGACGATCAACATTTAAAAATGCAAACATCAGCATCACAGAAAGTCCATTTGGCATCGCAGTAATTTGTATTGCTACTAAAACTGTCATTAATTAATTTTAGCATTATATAATGGGTAAACTTTACATTTGGTCTGAATTTATTTATTATCATTATCTATACTGCTTAAAGCCTCAAGTTGTAGTATTTAATAGAATGGCTATTTGTACCTTCAGAGTGACGCCTTACAGACTTTTTCTGAAGCTCTCATTGCGACGTATCAGCATGCATGGACATAATGACCTAAAGCTAAATGTTGTTTTTTATTTTGATCGCGATGTTATAATACAGCTGTATATATTATTGATTAAAAGTTTTACAGCTCAATGAAGCCGGTGAGCCAGCTGAATCCACCAGCCAGCCACCAGTATCTAAACGAAGCCATTCCTACCATTGGCATTTTACCAATTTAGGGAAGCATTTTGCTTAAATCACACTTCCAGATCATAGCAATAATTTCTAATTCTACCGCGACGCCAAACTGACTTTCTGTGAAGCTCATATGTTTTAGAATGAAATTCGTAAGGGTGAGCTGTTGCATTTTAAAATAAAATTTTAATTTTCATAAGGGTGAGCAGCTTGTCCTGGTGACCAACTGTCCTGTGGGCAACTGTCCAAGCACCGGGGATTCATGGCCTTAGCAATGGGTCCCAAATTGTTGCTGCATGTGGGAATCATTGTAAAATATCTTAGTGGGAATCATTGTAAAATATCTGAATGGGAATCATTGTAAAATATCTGAGTGGGAATCCATGTAGAATACCAGAATGGTAATCCGCGTAGAATACCAGAATGGTAATCCGCGTAGAATACCAGAATGGGCATCTGTGTAGAATCTGTGTTGAATACCGGAATGGGAATCCGTTTAGAATGCATGAATGGGAATCAATGTACAATACATGAGTGGGAATCCGTTTAGACTACATGAATGCGAATCCATGTAAAATACATATACATGGAGATCTTCCTCAAGTTTTTCATATGGCATACACTGAGCAGATGACGATGAGTAGTTACTTAGATTTTTACATATATCTATGCATCATATTACTGTTTAACCTTTTTGTCTATTATATAATATATATATATATATGCATCCTGTTTTAAATAATTTATTTAAGCACCCCTGGGTAATTAATTTCATCACATGACTATGTATTTGATACAAATGTATTTATTGTTATTATTAATCCACCGGTGTACAGTGTTATTATTATTCCACCAGTGTGCAGTGTTATTATTATTCCACCGGTGTACAGTGTTATTATTATTCCACCGGTGTACATTGTTATTATTATTCCACCGGTGTACAGTGTTATTATTATTCCACCAGTGTGCAGTGTTATTATTATTCCATCGGTGTGCAGTGTTATTATTATTCCACATGTGTACAGTGTTATTATTATTCCACATATGTACAGTGTTATTATTATTCCACCGGTGTACAGTGTTATTATTATTCCACATGTGTACAGTGTTATTATTATTCCACATGTGTACAATGCCTGTGCTTGCAGTTATGTTCGACTGGTGGCGGAACAAGCGGAGGATATGTGGCATGCCTACAACCTGGTTGCCGTGGGAGATTCCTTGCGCTCCTCCACTATCAGGTCAGGCAAAGCTGTCTTCCTGTTTGCTTCACAGGTCAATAGGGGATGTCTTTAATATTTAGCGAATCACATAGATTTGTATGTGATCGTGTGGAGTTTTGCACAGTTGATAAATACATTTGGATTTTTACGTTTCAATGAATGTCCCAGACACAAGTGTTTGTTGAAATAGTTAAGCAGATATGTCCCCCGCTGCCCAAATTGACCAAAAGTCGAAATTGATTTGAAGTTAGGATATTGTTGATTGGCTGATAATTTTGAATTTACATATTATTGTGTAATTTTTTTAAATTGATGCCGTCCTTTCCGATGGTGTTTTTAAGTCAGTCAAGAGGTTCCTTCAAATGGTGTCTTTAAGTCAGTCAAGAGGTTCCTTCCAATGGTGTCTTTAAGTCAGTCAAGAGGTTCCTTCCAATGGCGTCTTTAAGTCAGTCAAGAGGTTCCTTCCGATGATGTCTAAGTCAGTCAAGAGGTTCGTTCTGGAGGTATCTTTAAGTTATTCAAAAGGTTCCTTCCAGTTGTGTGTTTAAGTCAGTTAAGAACAGGGTTGTTTGATTTAACTCATTTGATTTAAATCATGATTTAAATCACTCCAAAAAAATCATTGATTTATGATTTTTTTACTTCCGATTTTTTTAATCGCTGATTTATATGAATTTAACACAAATAATTGTTTACAAGCATCGAGATCAACAAAGTTTTGTGTGTCTTTTAATACAAAAGCACAAAGTGCACACACTTGTGTAGCTGTATTGGCACCAGATAGCCTGATAGTCAAATATTTTATGACATTGTGTATACCAGATTTTGAAAAAATCAAATAAATAAATAATCAAATAAATTTTTAAAAATCCGATTTTTCTGAATTTTCACAAAATACTTGATTGCTATGGAGAATTTGGAATTCAAAATGGCAAAGATTTTGGAGTTCAGTAGCAATATCTAGGAAAAATGAGATTGCAAATGAAATAATTATCACACAGTAAACATGTCATTCTTATGCTGTTTCAATGGTGACAAATTTGATTTGATAAACCCAGAAAATAGATATATAAAATGTGACTTGGTTGATTCTGATAGCCAGCGAAACATGTGTAAGACTGTAAAGTGAAGGCTTCACATCTACCCATGTGTGTGGTCTATTACATCCTCTGGCATAGATGCCTGGTACAAGGGACCTATGACTTTTGGTTTATCCATACCAGGTACTTCCACTTTCCTTCCCACAGTGCTAGGCCAGCAGCAAGTTGTACAAAATTGTTTCAAGATCCTTGGGTTGGCTGCCAGCTTGGGGTACGAATCTGATACCTCCTGGTCACAAGACAAGCACCAAAGTATTGAGCAATCGCACTGGTTGAAGTATATGGAGACCAGAATATGGTATACTCATTCAGCAATATACATTGTATTACTGTAATGCAACATACTTCATCATTTATATATGTATTATTTAAGTGTTTAAAGATACACACATTGTTTTTTGACATGGTATAATTCCTTGCTAAGTTGCTCTAGCTAGTTCTGTTGTTATGCGAAAGTATGATAACTGTGGTGGCTAGCATGAATTTGTGGTATGCGACCACAGTGGTAACCATGGTTACACACCTGTTTTTGTGTTTTTCAGGAAGGTGCAGACAGAGAGCGCCACTGGTAGTACATCAAGCAATAAAGTTCGCACGACGTTGACTATTAATGTTGAGGCAATTGACTTTGATACACAGGCATGTGTCCTGCGAGTGAAAGGGCGCAACATAGAGGAAAATCAATACGTGAAGGTGAGTTATGTAACTCTTACAGACATTCTTAAAAGTGTAACTTTCCTGATGCCAGGTAAGCACATGCCTTCTTTTGTACACATAGTACATTCTTTTGTACACATAGTACCAGAACAATTTGTGGTTCTTGAAATCTACTCAGACACTGCCCTAGCCAAATATAAATGACTGAACAAAAGCAATCTGTGTAAGCCACATTTTGTGAGAAATTTTTTTGTATTTACATCTCCCAATTACCCCACCAAAGCTGAAACCAAATAGTAATTATGTATAGGTATTAAAACATGGCAACATAAAATGCTGTCTTTGTGAGGTAATACTGAATATGTGTTAATGCACTAGATACAGCATGGTAAATATATATTAATAACGTGTATTAAGACATAACATTGTAAAAAAATTACTTAAGCACTAAATTATACTGATGTCGCCTTAACACATGCAATCACGTACAGCTCTTGTCCTTGTGACACTTAAAATTGCATCTCTTATGATTTTTTATGGTGTTTAACCTTTTATATTTTATTTATTTTAAAATGTTAATTTTTATTTTTTCTGTTGTACGTGTATGTTCTGTCAGATGGGGGCCTACCACACACTGGACCTGGAACTCAACAGGACTTTCACCCTGGCCAAGCACGAGTGGGATAGTGTGGCCCTTGATCGCATAGGTTGGTCTTGCAGACCCTGTCCTGTTCTCTGTCCACGCTCGGGGTTCTGTCCCTTCAATTGTCATGTCAACTATGAGTTTGTTTATAAGATTTCACATTATTTTGTTGATGGGAGACACATGTGTGCAAGCACTGCTCAATCTGTTATTTACAAATCTTAACTTAAGAAATCTTGTGTAAACCTGTGGAAAATGAATTGGGTCAATTGAGGCAGTGCACCCAGTGTGGACACTTGTAGAGTAATCTGTTTAGTAAGACAGTGCACCCAGTGTGGACACTTGTAGAGTAATCAGTTTAATAAGACTGTGCACCCAGTGTGGACACTTGTAGAGTAATCAGTTTAATAAGGCAGTGCACCCAGTGTGGACACTTGTAGAGTAATCAGTTTAATAAGACTGTGCACCCAGTGTGGACACTTGTAGAGTAATCTGTTTAATAAGGCAGTGCACCCAGTGTGGACACTTGTAGAGTAATCAGTTTAATAAGGAGGTGCACCCAGTGTGGACACTTGTAGAGTAATCAGTTTAATAAGACAGTGCACCCAGTGTGGACACTTGTAGAGTAATCAGTTTAATAAGGCAGTGCGCCCAGTGTGGACACTTGTAGAGTAATCAGTTTAATAAGGCAGTGCGCCCAGTGTGGACACTTGTAGAGTAATCAGTTTAATAAGGCAGTGCACCCAGTGTGGACACTTGTAGAGTAATCAGTTTAATAAGACAGTGCGCCCAGTGTGGACACTTGTAGAGTAATCAGTTTAATAAGACAGTGCGCCCAGTGTGGACACTTGTAGAGTAATCAGTTTAATAAGACAGTGCGCCCATTGTGGACACTTGTAGAGCAATCTGTTTAATAAAGCAGTGCACCCAGTGTGGACACTTGTAGAGTAATCTGTTTAATAAGACTGTGCGCCCAGTGTGGACACTTGTAGAGTAATCAGTTTAATAAGACAGTGCGCCCAGTGTGGACACTTGTAGAGTAATCGGTTTAATAAGACTGTGCGCCCAGTGTGGACACTTGTAGAGTAATCGGTTTAATAAGACAGTGCACCCAGTGTGGACACTTGTAGAGTAATCGGTTTAATAAGACAGTGCACCCAGTGTGGACACTTGTAGAGTAATCGGTTTAATAAGACTGTGCACCCAGTGTGGACACTTGTAGAGTAATCGGTTTAATAAGACTGTGCACCCAGTGTGGACACTTGTAGAGTAATCGGTTTAATAAGACTGTGCACCCAGTGTGGACACTTGTAGAGTAATCGGTTTAACAAGACTGTGCACCCAGTGTGGACACTTGTAGAGTAATCGGTTTAACAAGGCAGTGCACCCAGTGTGGACACTTGTAGAGTAATCGGTTTAACAAGGCAGTGCACCCAGTGTGGACACTTGTAGAGTAATCTGTTTAATAAGACAGTGCACCCAGTGTGGACACTTGTAGAGTAATCGGTTTAATAAGACAGTGCACCCAGTGTGGACACTTGTAGAGTAATCGGTTTAATAAGACTGTGCACCCAGTGTGGACACTTGTAGAGTAATCGGTTTAATAAGACAGTGCACCCAGTGTGGACACTTGTAGAGTAATCGGTTTAATAAGGCAGTGCACCCAGTGTGGACACTTGTAGAGTAATCGGTTTAATAAGACTGTGCACCCAGTGTGGACACTTGTAGAGTAATCGGTTTAATAAGACTGTGCACCCAGTGTGGACACTTGTAGAGTAATCAGTTTAATAAGGCAGTGCACGCAGTGTGGACACTTGTAGAGTAATTAGTTTAATAAGACTGTGCACCCAGTGTGGACACTTGTAGAGTAATCGGTTTAATAAGACTGTGCACCCAGTGTGGACACTTGTAGAGTAATCAGTTTAATAAGGCAGTGCACGCAGTGTGGACACTTGTAGAGTAATTAGTTTAATAAGACTGTGCAAACTATTAAATCAGTTAGACATATATTTTTATTACCTTTTGGTGGTTGTTTTATATGTATGGTCCTATGCTATTACATATACGTATACTATTACATTTACTTATACTATGTGTGGAGTTTGTGTGTTGTAGAGTTTGTCTTTGTTGTTGAATTGTCATGTACTGTGTGTGTGTCGTATTTAATACAATATGCTCTCTGGTGTTATTGGGGTGACATGTGTTGTGTTGTAGAGTTGGCATGTGATGTGTGTACTGTGTTGTAGAGTTGACAAGTGGTGTGTGTACTGTGTTGTAGAGTTGACAAGTGATGTGTGTACTATGTTGTAGAGTTGGCATGTGATGTGTGTACTGTGTTGTAGAGTTGACAAGTGATGTGTGTACTGTGTTGTAGAGTTGACAAGTGATGTGTGTACTATGTTGCAGGGTTGGCATGTGATGTGTGTACTGTGTTGTAGAGTTGCCGAGTGATGTGTGTACTATGTTGTAGAGTTGACAAGTGATGTGTGTACTATGTTGTAGAGTTGGCATGTGATGTGTGTACTGTGTTGTAGGGTTGACAAGTGATGTGTGTACTATGTTGTAGAGTTGGCATGTGATGTGTGTACTGTGTTGTACAGTTGACAAGTCATGTGTGTACTATGTTGTAGAGTTGGCGAGTGATGTGTGTACTATGTTGTAGAGTTGACAAGTGATGTGTGTACTATGTTGTAGAGTTGGCATGTGATGTGTGTACTGTGTTGTAGAGTTGGCAAGTGATGTGTGTGCTATGTTGTAGAGTTGGCATGTGATGTGTGTACTGTGTTGTACAGTTGACAAGTGATGTGTGTACTATGTTGTAGAGTTGACAAGTGATGGGTGTACCATGTTGTGTAGTTGGCGAGTGATGGGTGTACTATGTTGTAGAGTTGGCGAGTGATGTGTGTACTGTGTTGTGTAGTTGGCGAGTGATATGTGTACTGTGTTGTGTAGTTGGTGAGTGATATGTGTACTGTGTTGTAGAGTTGGCATGTGATGTGTGTACTGTGTTGTTTAATTGGCGAGTGATGTGTGTACTGTGTTGTAGAGTTGGCGAGTGATGTGTGTACTGTGTTGTAGAGTTGGCATGTGATGTGTGTACTGTGTTCTAGAGTTGGCATGTGATGTGTGTACTGTGTTGTTTAATTGGCGAGTGATGTGTGTACTGTGTTGTAGAGTTGGCGAGTGATATGTGTACTGTGTTGTAGAGTTGGCATGTGATGTGTACTGTGTTCTAGAGTTGGCATGTGATGTGTGTACTGTGTTGTTTAATTGGCGAGTGATGTGTGTACTGTGTTCTAGAGTTGGCATGTGATGTGTGTACTGTGTTGTTTAATTGGCGAGTGATGTGTGTATTGTGTTGTAGAGTTGGCATGTGATGTGATGCAGCAAGCAGACGTGGCGGCTGTTGTCATGCAGGAGGGTCTGGCCCATGTGTGCCTCGTCACTCCCAGCATGACTCTGGTCCGCAGCAAAATTGAGACTACAATCCCACGCAAACGCAAGGGTCTCTGCTCCCAGCACGACAAGGTCTGCTACTGTTGTTGATGCTCTCCTCTTTGTCCCTGACATCCAGGGAGAGGCTGGCAATAATACTGGTTCTTTGTCCCTGACATCCAGGGAGAGGCTGGCAATAATACTGGTTCTTTGTCCCTGAGGGAGAGGCTGGCAGTAATACTGGTTCTTTGTCCCTGAGTGAGAGGCTGGCAGTAATACTGGTTCTTTGTTCCTGAGTGAGAGGCTGGCAGTAATACTGGTTCTTTGTCCCTGAGCGAGAGGCTGGCAGTAATACTGGTTCTTTGTCCCTGAGTGAGAGGCTGGCAGTAATACTGGTTCTTTGTCCCTGAGCGAGAGGCTGGCAATAATACTGGTTCTTTGTCCCTGAGCGAGAGGCTGGCAGTAATACTGGTTCTTTGTCCCTGAGCGAGAGGCTGGCAGTAATACTGGTTCTTTGTCCCTGAGCGAGAGGCTGGCAGTAATACTGGTTCTTTGTCCCTGAGCGAGAGGCTGGCAGTAATACTGGTTCTTTGTCCCTGAGCGAGAGGCTGGCAGTAATACTGGTTCTTTGTCCCTGAGCGAGAGGCTGGCAGTAATACTGGTTCTTTGTCCCTGAGTGAGAGGCTGGCAGTAATACTGGTTCTTTGTCCCTGAGTGAGAGGCTGGCAGTAATACTGGTTCTTTGTCCCTGAGCGAGAGGCTGGCAGTAATACTGGTTCTTTGTCCCTGAGCGAGAGGCTGGCAGTAATACTGGTTCTTTGTCCCTGAGCGAGAGGCTGGCAGTAATACTGGTTCTTTGTCCCTGAGTGAGAGGCTGGCAGTAATACTGGTTCTTTGTCCCTGAGGGAGAGGCTGGCAGTAATACTGGTTCTTTGTCCCTGAGGGAGAGGCTGGCAGTAATACTGGTTCTTTGTCCCTGAGGGGGAGGCTGGCAGTACTGGCTCTTTGTCCCTGAGGGGGAGGCTGGCAGTACTGGTTCTTTGTCCCTGAGGGAGAGGCTGGCAGTAATGGTTCTTTGTCCCTGAGGGAGAGGCTGGCAGTACTGGTTCTTTGTCCCTGAGGGAGAGGCTGGCAGTAATGCTGGTTCCTTGTCCCTGACGGAGAGGCTGGCAGTAATACTGGTTCCTTGTCCCTGACGGAGAGGCTGGCAGTAATGCTGGTTCCTTGTCCCTGAGGGAGAGGCTGGCAGTAATGCTGGTTCCTTGTCCCTGAGGGAGAGGCTGGCAGTAATGCTGGTTCTTTGTCCCTGAGTGAGAGGCTGGCAGTAATGCTGGTGTTTGTCCCTGAGGGAGAGGCTGGCAGTAATGCTGGTTCCTTGGCCCTGACGGAGAGGCTGGCAGTAATGCTGGTTCCTTGTCCCTGAGGGAGAGGCTGGCAGTAATGCTGGTTCCTTGTCCCTGACGGAGAGGCTGGCAGTAATGCTGGTTCCTTGTCCCTGACGGAGAGGCTTGCAGTAATGCTGGTTCCTTGTCCCTGACGGAGAGGCTGGCAGTAATGCTGGTTCCTTGTCCCTGACGGAGAGGCTTGCAGTAATGCTGGTTCCTTGTCCCTGACGGAGAGGCTGGCAGTAATGCTGGTTCCTTGTCCCTGACGGAGAGGCTGGCAGTAATGCTGGTTCCTTGTCCCTGACGGAGAGGCTTGCAGTAATGCTGGTTCCTTGTCCCTGACGGAGAGGCTGGCAGTAATGCTGGTTCCTTGTCCCTGACGGAGAGGCTGGCAGTAATGCTGGTTCCTTGTCCCTGAGGGAGAGGCTGGCAGTAATGCTGGTTCCTTGTCCCTGAGGGAGAGGCTGGCAGTAATGCTGGTTCTTTGTCCCTGAGTGAGAGGCTGGCAGTAATGCTGGTGTTTGTCCCTGAGGGAGAGGCTGGCAGTAATGCTGGTTCCTTGTCCCTGACGGAGAGGCTGGCAGTAATGCTGGTTCCTTGTCCCTGACGGAGAGGCTGGCAGTAATGCTGGTTCCTTGTCCCTGAGGGAGAGGCTGGCAGTAATGCTGGTTCTTTGTCCCTGAGGGAGAGGCTGGCAGTAATGCTGGTTCTTTGTCCCTGAGTGAGAGGCTGGCAGTAATGCTGGTGTTTGTCCCTGACGGAGAGGCTGGCAGTAATGCTGGTTCCTTGTCCCTGACGGAGAGGCTGGCAGTAATGCTGGTTCCTTGTCCCTGACGGAGAGGCTGGCAGTAATGCTGGTTCTTTGTCCCTGAGGGAGAGGCTGGCAGTAATGCTGGTTCTTTGTCCCTGAGTGAGAGGCTGGCAGTAATGCTGGTTCTTTGTCCCTGAGTGAGAGGCTGGCAGTAATGCTGGTTCTTTGTCCCTGACGGAGAGGCTGGCAGTAATGCTGGTTCCTTGTCCCTGACGGAGAGGCTGGCAGTAATGCTGGTTCCTTGTCCCTGACGGAGAGGCTGGCAGTAATGCTGGTTCTTTGTCCCTGAGGGAGAGGCTGGCAGTAATGCTGGTGTTTGTCCCTGAGGGAGAGGCTGGCAGTAATGCTGGTTCTTTGTCCCTGAGGGAGAGGCTGGCAGTACTGGTTCTTTGTCCCTGAGGGAGAGGCTGGCAGTAATGCTAGTTCTTTGTCCCTGAGGGAGAGGCTGGCAGTACTGGTTCTTTGTCCCTGAGGGAGAGGCTGGCAATAATGCTGGTTCCTTGTTTATGTTTCCTTCTGTCATTGTTCCCATTTCATTGCCAGTTCCTCCACCTATCTCCACTCCCCCATCCATCGCTCTCGTTCTCCCTTTCCAATCCACCCTGAATCATGGGCCAACGTAGATATAACAGATGCTGAATTAGGACTGATAGGATACGTAATGTTTATGAAAGATCGAATATGAAGAAGGGGCGGGGGAGTTATTTTATATGTTAAAGAATCTATTCAGGCTTATGAAATAAAACTAGAAAGGGAAGCAGATTGCGATGAAGCTGTTTGGTGCAAAATTGTTTCAGGAAATTCAAAATTAACTATTGGATTAGTTTACCGAAGTCCAAACATAAACGAAGATGACAACACAAAAATAAAAACGCTATAAAGGAAGTTAGTAAAGGGGAATGTATCATAATGGGAGATTTTAACCATGGACACATACAATGGAATTTTCTAGAGAGCACAGGGATTGAGGATCAACAATTTCTATGTTTAATCCAGGATAGCTTTCTTACTCAGCACGTACTAGAACCAACCAGGGGAGAAAATGTATTAGATATAGTTTTGTCATCACAAAAAGAATTAGTGGACAATGTAAAAATATTTGAACCATTGGGTAATAGTGACCATAATCAAATACATTTTGACATCAATGTAAAATCAGAAGGTAAAAATAAGAAAACGTACAAGAGAAACTTCCACAAAGGTAACTACAAAGATATGAGAAAATACTTAGCAAAGCTAGATTGGAATAACATGCTGATGAATAAGACCGCAATTGAATGTTGGAATATTCTAAAATATGAAATTGAGAGTATCATCGATAAATTTGTTCCCTTCCGAAAACAAGGAAAATGGTGTAGAAAGAAACACTTGTCAAAAGAGGCTATTAGAAAAATAATGCTAAAACAAACTATGTGGAGGGTTTATAGGCGTACCAGAAAGGAAGAAGACTATGCAAAATACAAAGAGGCACTTAATGCAGCTACAACTGAAATCAGACAATCTAAAAGAAGCTATGAGCAAAAACTGGCATGTAACATAAAAATGACAGCAAGAGTTTTTATACATATGTCAGGAGTAAACAAAACGTACAAGACAAGGTTGGACCTCTAGAAGACAGTGCTGGAAATATAATATCACAGGGGTTTTTAATGGCGGAAGACCTAAATGGTTACTTCAGTTCAGTGTTTACCAAAGAAGATATTAGTTCATTACCAGTTGCTGATGCTAAATTTCAGGGGGCTAAATCTGAATATTTAGGACCGTTAGTTGTAACTCCAGAATTGGTAGCTAAGAAGAAAAAGGCAATGAAGGATAACAAATCACCGGGAGTGGATGGGATTCCTCCAAAATTACTAATGGAAACAGTAGATCAAATCAGTATACCACTTGCAAGAGTATTCAACTTGTCATTAAAAGAGGGAGTTGTTCCGTTTGAATGGAAAGAAGCAAACATCATACCATTATTTAAAAAGGGTTCGAGAAATAAGTCAGCGAATTACAGACCAGTGAGTTTAACATCAGTGATTTGTAAATTATTAGAAAGGTTAATTAAAGACCATATGGTGGACTTCCTCGTTAAGCATAAATTATTAAATTCATCTCAACATGGATTCCTTAAAGCGAGGTCATGCTTAACAAATATGTTATGTTTTTTGGAAGAAATCACTAAGTGGATAGACATGGGATCGCCAGTAGATATTATCTACTTAGATTTTCAGAAAGCTTTTGACAAAGTTCCACATCAAAGATTGCTACTTAAATTAAAAGCCCATGGTATCGGGGATAGCATAACTGACTGGATAGAACAATGGCTGACTGACAGAAGACAACGAGTTGTAGTAGAATAGCAAACTGACTGGATAGAACAATGGCTGACTGACAGAAGACAACGAGTTGTAGTAGATGGAGAAGTTTCAAATTGGAAATCGGTTTTGAGTGGGGTACCTCAAGGATCAGTATTAGGACCTATATTGTTCTTAATTTATATCAATGACTTGGACGACAGTATAACAAGTAACGTACTGAAATTTGCGGATGACACAAAACTGTTTAGAAAGGTTAATACTGATGGTGATAAACAACATTTACAAAACGATCTAGACAGATTAGTGAAATGGTCTGAGAAATGGCAGATGCTGTTCAATTTTGGGAAATGTAAATGCCTACATACAGGACATGGGAACTTGAATGTAAACTATAAAATGGGAGATACTGTTCTGGGTACTACTGTAAAAGAAAAGGACTTAGGAGTTACAATAAGCGCTGATATGAAAGTTTCAGAGCAGTGTGGTATTGCAGCTTCAAAGGGTAATCAAATTCTTGGATTGATTAGAAGAAACATAACATACAAGGGAAAAAAGTTAATTATACCTCTTTATAAAGCAATAGTTAGACCTCATTTAGAATACTGTATACAAGCATGGAGACCATATCGTAAGAAGAATATAGATACGCTTGAACGCATACAAAGGAGAGCAACTAAAATGATTCCAGAACTTAGAGACCTTAGTTATGAAGAACGCCTGAAAGAATGTGGTTTAACAACTCTAGAGACAAGGAGGTTAAGAGGAGATCAGATTGAAGTTTTTAAGATATTGAATGGGTATGAAAATATTGATAGAAACACTCACTCAAGAAGGATAGCAGAACTAGAGGACATGAGGTAAAATTAGTAAAGGATCAATGTAGATTGGACATCAGGAAGCACTCGTTCTCACAGAGGACAATAAATGAATGGAACAAATTGTCTACAGATTGTGTAACTGCTAGCAGCGTGAATATGTTTAAAAACAAGGTTGACACATATGTCAGGAGGGCGGGTTATAAGTAGGTGAACATTGTTGGACTCTCGATAAGCCAATGGCTTCCTTGTCCACTTGCCATCTGGGGCTTTGGCTTGGATGGCAAATCTTGTTAAATCACCCAAATCTCCCATCTCGGTAGCATTCTCTCCTTCGTGTGTGTGTGTGTGTGTGTGTGTGCGTGCGTGAGGGTGGGTGGGTGGGAGAGTGAGTGTGTGTGTGTGTGTGTGTGTGAGGGTGGGTAGGAGGGTGGGTGGGAGGGGGTGTGTGTGTGTGGGTAGGAGGGTGGGTGTGTGGGAGGGTGGGTGGGAGGGTGTGTGTGTGTGTGTGTGGTCGAATTTGGTGGAACTTGTGTGATGAATAACATACTTTAAAGACACACAGTTTTTGGGTAGGTTTTGCAGCAGAAAGATAACAAGTTTTATGGAAGTCTTGCAGACGTCTCAAGAGACGTTGAAAGCTCAGGCACGGTTTGAAATACGTTAAATTGTGTGATTGCATAAAAAGTTCACCAGCAATCATACGCTGACAACGTTGACTTCATCAGCAATCATACGCTGACAACGTTGACTTCATCAGCAATCATACGCTGACAACGTTGACTTCATCAGCAATCATATGCTGACAACGTTGACTTCATCAGCAATCATACGCTGACAATGTTGACTTCATCAGCAATCGTACGCCGACAATGCTGACTCACCAGCAATCATACGCTGACAGCATTGACTTCATCAGCAATCATACGCTGACAAATTTGACTTCATCAGCAATCATACGCTAACAATGCTGACTTCACAAGCAATCATACGCTGACAACGTTGACTTCATCAGCAATCATACACTGACAACATTGACTTCATCAGCAATCATACGCTGACAACATTGACTTCATCAGCAATCATATGCTGACAACATTGACTTCACAAGCAATCATACACTGACAACATTGACTTCACAAGCAATCATACACTGACAACATTGACTTCATCAGCAATCATACGCTGACAACATTGACTTCATCAGCAATCATACACTGACAACATTGACTTCATCAGCAATCATACACTGACAACATTGACTTCATCAGCAATCATACGGTGACAACATTGACTTCATCAGCAATCATACACTGACAACATTGACTTCATCAGCAATCATACACTGACAACATTGACTTCATCAGCAATCATACACTGACAACATTGACTTCACCAGCAATCATACACTGACAACATTGACTTCATCAGCAATCATACACTGACAACATTGACTTCATCAGCAATCATACACTGACAACATTGACTTCACCAGCAATCATACACTGACAACATTGACTTCATCAGCAATCATACACTGACAACATTGACTTCATCAGCAATCATACACTGACAACATTGACTTCACCAGCAATCATACACTGACAACATTGACTTCACCAGCAATCATACACTGACAACATTGACTTCACCAGCAATCATACACTGACAACATTGACTTCACAAGCAATCATACACTGACAACATTGACTTCACAAGCAATCATACACTGACAACATTGACTTCATCAGCAATCATACACTGACAACATTGACTTCATCAGCAATCATACACTGACAACATTGACTTCATAAGCAATCATACGCTGACAACATTGACTTCACCAGCAATCATACACTGACAACATTGACTTCATCAGCAATCATACACTGACAACATTGACTTCATCAGCAATCATACGCTGACAACATTGACTTCATCAGCAATCATACACTGACAACATTGACTTCATCAACAATCATACACTGACAACATTGACTTCACAAGCAATCATACACTGACAACATTGACTTCATCAGCAATCATACGCTGACAACATTGACTTCATCAGCAATCATACACTGACAACATTGACTTCATCAGCAATCATACACTGACAACATTGACTTCATCAGCAATCATACGCTGACAATGTTGACTTCACCAGCAATCATACACTGACAACATTGACTTCATCAGCAAGCTAGGCTCTCTACTTGGGGACATGCAAGACGTGGCATGGAGAAAGCAACTTGCGGCTGTGGCTTTCCGGAAGCTGTGGTCTCTTTCGGTCAGACACCACCATGAATCCCAAGACCTCGGCTGTGACTGTACAATGTGTTCATTCCCTGCTCACATACAACATGGGCACGTGGGAACTAACGCCAATGGAATGGGCCAGGTTTGATGCATTCCACCATCGTCAGCTAAGACAGGTCATTAGCATCGGATACCCTCAGCGAATCTCAAACAACGCGCTCTACAGAAAATGTGCATGCAACCCACTGAGCTCGTCTGCCATCAAAGCTTGGTGGAGTCTGTCTGGACATGGGCAACGTATGCCACATGAAGCCCCTGCACAGCTGGACATAGACCAATAGGATTAATATGTACAACATAGAATAAACATTGTGGCTCCAAGTGACCTGTGTTTAAATTATATTATGTCTCTTACGTGCATACATAAAAAAATAAAAAGAACTTTAAAATACTCATGATGTGTAATTATATGTACCACAATTTGCTGTCACTGCCACAATTTATTGACAGGGACAAATTGAAACATTCAAACAAGGTATCATCATATAAAATTGAACAGCCTTTGTTATTTTATTTTCCAGAGTTTGACGCGGTTTTATGATCAGATTATTCAGGCAATCTTACGACACTTTAACTTTGATGGTGAGTTATAATTCATTGTTGTGTTATGTACTTTATATCACATCAAACTCTTGGAAAAGAGCGATATACTGTATTTATGATTATATTATTTATTTAATAAAAAATATTATTATTTAATATGTAGTTTAAGGTTTTCTTTATATGCAGTTATATATAATTAGACTTCATGTTTTCACCTGTTTCAGTTGTCAAGTGTGTGCTTGTCGCCAGTCCGGGGTTTGTCAAGGTATGTAACAACCTTCCTAAGACAATCACCCAGCTCCCTGTATCCACCACTGGGTAACATCCTTCCTAATACATAATCACCCAGCTCCCTGTATCCACCACTGGGTAACATCCTTCCTAATACATAATCACCCAGCTCCCTGTATCCACCACTGGGTAACATCCTTCCTAATACATAATCACCCAGCCCCCTGTATCCACCACTGGGTAACATCCTTCCTAAGACATAATCACCCAGCCCCCTGTATCCACCAATGCGTCACATCCTTCCTAAGACATAATCACCCAGCCCCCTGTATCCACCACTGGGTAACATCCTTCCTAATACATAATCACCCAGCTCCCTGTATCCACCACTGGGTAACATCCTTCCTAATACATAATCACCCAGATCCCTGTATCCACCACTGGGTAACATCCTTCCTAATACATAATCACCCAGCTCCCTGTATCCACCACTGGGTAACATCCTTCCTAATACATAATCACCCAGCCCCCTGTATCCACCACTGGGTAACATCCTTCCTAATACATAATCACCCAGCTCCCTGTATCCACCACTGGGTAACATCCTTCCTAATACATAATCACCCAGCTTCCTGTATCCACCACTGTGTCACATCCTTCCTAAGACATAATCACCCAGCTCCCTGTATCCACCACTGGGTAACATCCTTCCTAATACATAATCACCCAGCCCCCTGTATCCACCACTGGGTAACATCCTTCCTAATACATAATCACCCAGATCCCTGTATCCACCACTGGGTAACATCCTTCCTAAGACATAATCACCCAGCTCCCTGTATCCACCACTGGGTAACATCCTTCCTAATACATAATCACCCAGCCCCCTGTATCCACCACTGGGTAACGTCCTTCCTAATACATAATCACCCAGCTCCCTGTATCCACCACTGGGTAACATCCTTCCTAATACATAATCACCCAGCTCCCTGTATCCACCACTGTGTCACATCCTTCCTAAGACATAATCACCCAGCCCCCTGTATCCACCACTGGGTAACATCCTTCCTAATACATAATCACCCAGCCCCCTGTATCCACCACTGGGTCGCATCCTTCCTAATACATAATCACCCAGCTCCATATATTCCACCGCTGGACAACTTCTCTGTGGATATAAATCGTGTCATTGACAGCTTTCCTCAGGTGGCTGCCTATGTTAGGAATACATTGACATGGGATGTGATTTTGAAGTAGTTTCTGTCTACCTGGCCAAACCTTTGTTACGCGCATTACTGATGACATCCAGTCTTTTGTACATTTGGCACAGAATTTATTTTGTAGAAGGTTTCTTTGTTTAATTATATTTGGAAGCATAAAGACCATCTCGCAATATTAAAAGTTATTCAACTCATTTTATGGTGGTAAAGTTTACCAGTGCTGACTAGTTAGACTAAGTGCTGACTAGTTAGAGTAAGTGCTGACTAGTTAGACAACAGTAGTATATTTTACTGACTACCTTCACCTGGGTCAAGCTGTGTCAAATCAACCAATGGTCAAAAAGTGGATGTCTCAGAATTTGTTTAAATCTTAACCAATGAATAAGTGGCTGTACCTGCTTCTGCAAATAACCTAAAGATTTGTATGCAGATTGTGCCTGTAATGCCCTACAATGTAAATGGGGGTAAGCGCCCCCAAAAAAGTGCCTATTATTTTTATCTGTTTTCAGGTGCTTCTAGCTTAAGAAGTTTACAACTATATATCTTAAACTTGCTGTTTATGTAGACATATTGGAACAGATTATCTGTGCAAAATTCAAGAAATGATAGGGCAAAGGTCAGTGGGTATACTGGGTGCACGAAAATAGAAAATAATTGGGTCTTTTTCGAGAAGGATTTCAGCAGCCTGTATTTCATTGTAGTGTTACAGTACAATGACCAAATTGCTACCATCTATTGTTAGGGACGCTGACATTAACCTGTTAGTTCAGTAGGCTTTTAGTTGCCATACTTTCAGAATAATTCAGCCTTAAACTTAAACTTTTTCTATATTTTACGAATTTCAGCACACAAAATGAGAATGTTGGACAACCACAATTTTTTTACTGAACATAGTCCTTCATTAGGTAAACAATATAGTCCTTCATTAGGTAAACAATGTAGTCCTTCATTAGTTAAACAACATAGTCCTTCATTAGGTAAACAACATAGTCCTTCATTAGGTAAATAACATAGTCCTTCATAAGGTAAACAACATAGTCCTTCATTAGGTAAACAACATAGTCCTTCGTCAGGTAAACAACATAGTCCTTCATTAGGTAAACAACATAGTCCTTCATCAGGTAAACAACATAGTCCTTCGTTAGGTAAACAACATAGTCCTTCGTTAGGTAAACAACATAGTCTTTCATTAGGTAAACAACATAGTCCTTCGTTAGGTAAACAACATAGTCCTTCATTAGGTAAACAACATATTGCAATTTTTTTACTGAACATAGTCCTTCCTTAGGTAAACAACATAGTCCTTCATTAGGTAAACAACATAGTCTTTCATTAGGTAAACAACATAGTCTTTCATTAGGTAAACAACATAATCCTTCGTTAGGTAAACAACATAGTCCTTCATTAGGTAAACAACATAGTCCTTCATTAGGTAAACAACATAGTCCTTCATTAGGTAAACATCATAGTCCTTCATTAGGTAAACAACATAGTCCTTCATTAGGTCATCAACATATTACAATTTTAGGATAGTGTTCTTTCACTTTTATTTTGGATATTTTTGCCCAATTTGGGAGAAATTTAGAAAGAGAGAAAAACGCCATTGGGCAGAACAATGACTTTCAGCTGCAATATAAATTAAATGAGACAGAACACCATCCTGAAATTTCAATATGTTGTTTACCTAATGCACAGTTAAAAAATGGTGGTCATATGACTTGTCCCACATTCTCATTTTGGGTGCTGAAATTTGTAAAATAAAAAAATTAAAGTTTATGGCTGAATTAATCTGAAGGTATAGAAACTTGAAGTATCCCTGACAATATATGTTGGCAATTTAGACATTGTACTGTAACATAAAAATAAAATACAGACTGCTGAAATCCTTCCCAGAATTTGTTTTCATATTCTTTTCCATTTTCGTGCGCCTGGTTTACCCAGTGTCCTTTGTTCATTAATTCCTGAAATTTGCATAGATAATCTGCACCAACATGTTTATATATTCAGCAAATTTCAGTTATGTAGCTTGTAAACTTTTCAAGTTAGAAGCACATACACAATTTTGCATGTAAATGCTTAGTTCTTTTGCAGAAGTGATCAGATATAGTTACTTATTCATTGGTTAAAATTTAAGCAAAATCTGAGACACCAACTTTTGAAATTTCCTGAAAATTGGTTGATTTGACACAGAATGACTCACCTGTGGTTGGTCATGTCACTCATACTTAAGATACCATCCAGAATTGTCACCAGATGTGCATGTGTAGTAGTTGAAAAGGAACTGGCCTACTGTACTTAGTGAGCACTGGAGTGTGTCAACCTATTCCTAGGCAATCATGTGATCATGTAACAAAGACTAATGTCACAGTGTCATGTAGTGAGTAGACAGTGTGTCTTGCTCCAGGACCAGTTCCACGAGTACATGTTCCAGCAGGCAGCGAGGAATGACTACAAACTGCTGCTGGACAACAAGTCAAAGTTCCTTCTTCTTCACTCTTCGTCTGGCTTCAAACACGCTCTCACAGGCAAGCCACGCGGCCACTGCTATTAGGTCCACACCTGCCGAGCTGTGTCACATTTAGGAGGAGTTATTAGGCCAGCCCCACTTTGGCTTGGAGTTTTCATTGTTTTCTTTATATATATATATATATATATATATATATATATATATATATATATGTGACCACCACATGACAGCATGGCAGGCTATGGGTGACTAGGCTTGGCCCCCTTTTCATGATCCTAAATACGCCCCTGTTTCCCAGTCACCCAATGTGACGGGATATCTCAAGTCTCCCAATGTGTCCTACTTTTTGGTAATTTTTCAAAGATCCTCCCGATCTCCCACTTCCCAACAAAGCGCTCCCACTTTCCAACAGAGTGCTCCCACTTCCCAACAAAGTGCTCCCACTTCCCAACAAAGTGCTCCCACTTCCCAACAAAGTGCTCCCACTTCCCAACAAAGTGCTCCCACTTTTACTTTGTGATTTTTTTCTTTGATTTTCATGTTTTTTAATGTTCATTTACATACGATTGTACGATACAAGTTAATGAATTATGGATATAAATATTGGATATAATGATGTGTTCCATCATATTCCAGTAGCTTTGTATATTTGCTATTGCTAAAATTCACTTTTATAACAAGAAACCACTTTTTGCAATGAGAAACTGCAACATCATGGAGGTAAAATTTTTTTAGTATGTGTGTATGCACCGTACATATCTGTATGCACCGTACATATGTGTACATATATGTACATACATGTACATAAGTGTGTGCACCATACATATGTTTATGCACTGTACATGTGTACATATATGTACATATGTGTATGCACTGTACATGTGTGTATGTTTTTAACTAGAAATAAAGATATTCATAAAGAAGCTATGGCTACGTTGGTGTGGACGTGTTTCAGAAGTCTTGCAAGACCCATCAGTCAATGTGAAGCTGTCAGACACGAAGGCTCTCGGTGAAGTGAAGGCGCTGGACGACTTCTACCAGATGCTCCAGAATGACGCAAACAGAGCCTTCTATGGGTGAGTGACCAGTCATCTGGTCAAGATAGTGACCAGTCATCCGGTTAGGGTATAATGGGTTAGAGCTGGTACACAAACACCAGACTTTCATTTTATCATTCCTGACCAGTAGCATATTTAGGGGATCATTGGGCCATGGACCCCCTTTGGGCCATGGACCCCTTTTGGGTAAATGTTTAGTAAGCTAAATGGTGATCAAGCTTGGCCCCCCTTGCTTGGCCCCCCCTTGCGAGAGACCCTAAATACGCTACTGTTGCAGACCACTGTTGGACTGTAATGTATTACCCTACAGAGACAAGTGTTTAAAAAATATCTGAAATTTCAAATACTTTTTCACTCAAATATAAGTGCAAATTGAATAGGTTAACATATTCAAATGGAAAGACTGTAAACATTTTATTTAAATCAATTTACATTTGACAACATGTCTTGTTTCGGTGCTTCCTTTTTTTTCTATGACCCCTTGAATCGGTGAGTTGTAAAGTTAGTTTTATGACCTGTCCTGACCAACCGTTGCAGCATCAGACATGTGGAGAAGGCTTGTGAGATGCAGGCCATTGAAGTACTGCTCATTACTGATGAACTCTTCAGGTAAGTCATCTACATCCACTCACTTGTGTTGACTGCTCAGGTCAATGGTCAGTCTTCACACAGCTCAACATTAATGGTTGTCTGATTGCCCAAATTCAGAAATTACTTTTTCTTACTTCAATGCATTTTGGATATTGTAACTTTATTTTGAAATCTGTAGTTGGAAGAGGTACAGGTGATCATCTACAGGAAGAGTTGTTTACGGTGTCGGTGGAGGTGTTGTGGGGAGAGGTAGAGGTGGTCATCTACAGGATGAGTTGTTTACGGTGTCAGGGGGATGTGTTGTGGGGAGAGGTACAGGTGATCATCTACAGGAAGAGTTGTTTACGGTGTCAGGGGGATGTGTTGTGGGGAGAGGTACAGGTGATCATCTACAGGATGAGTTGTTTACGGTGTCAGGGGGAGGTGCTGTTGGGAGAGGTACAGGTGATCATCTACAGGATGAATTGTTTACGGTGTCAGGGGGAGGTGTTGTGGGGAGAGGTACAGGTGATCATCTACAAGAAGAGTTGTTTACGGTGTCGGTGGAGGTGTTGTGGGGAGAGGTACAGGTGATCATCTACAGGAAGAGTTGTTTACGTTGTCGGTGGAGGTGTTGTGGGGAGAGGTACAGGTGATCATGTACAGGATGAGTTGTATATGGTGTCAGGGGGAGGTGTTGTTGGGAGAGGTAGAGGTGGTCATCTACAGGATGAGTTGTTTACGGTGTCAGGGGGAGGTGTTGTGGGGAGAGGTAGAGGTGGTCATCTACAGGATGAGTTGTTTACGGTGTCAGGGGGAGGTGTTGTTGGGAGAGGTAGAGGTGGTCATCTACAGGGTGAGTTGTATATGGTGTCAGGGGGAGGTGTTGTTGGGAGAGGTAGAGGTGATCATCTACAGGATGAGTTGTTTACGGTGTCAGGGGGAGGTGTTGTTGGGAGAGGTAGAGGTGGTCATCTACAGGGTGAGTTGTATACGGTGTCAGGGAGCGGTGTTGTTGGGAGAGGTACAGGTGATCATCTACAGGAAGAGTTGTTTACGGTGTCGGTGGAGGTGTTGTGGGGAGAGGTACAGGTGATCATCTACAGGAAGAGTTGTTTACGGTGTTGGTGGAGGTGTTGTGGGGAGAGGTAGAGGTGGTCATCTACAGGATGAGTTGTTTTCTGTGTCAGGGGGAGGTGTTGTGGGGAGAGGTACAGGTGATCATCTACATGAAGAGTTGTTTACAGTGTCGGTGGAGGTGTTGTGGGGAGAGGTAGAGGTGATCATCTACAGGATGAGTTGTTTACTGTGTCAGGGGGAGGTGTTGTTGGGAGAGGTAGAGGTGGTCATCTACAGGATGAGTTGTTTACGGTGTCAGGGGGAGGTGTTGTTGGGAGAGGTAGAGGTGGTCATCTACAGGATGAGTTGTTTATGGTGTCAGGGGGAGATGTTGTTGGGAGAGGTAGAGGTGATCATCTACAGGATGAGTTGTTTACTGTGTCAGGGGGAGGTGTTGTGGGGAGAGGTACAGGTGATCATCTACAAGAAGAGTTGTTTACGGTGTCGGTGGAGGTGTTGTGGGGAGAGGTACAGGTGATCATGTACAGGATGAGTTGTATATGGTGTCAGGGGGAGGTGTTGTTGGGAGAGGTAGAGGTGGTCATCTACAGGATGAGTTGTTTACGGTGTCAGGGGGAGGTGTTGTGGGGAGAGGTAGAGGTGGTCATCTACAGGATGAGTTGTTTACTGTGTCAGGGGGAGGTGTTGTTGGGAGAGGTAGAGGTGGTCATCTACAGGGTGAGTTGTATATGGTGTCAGGGGGAGGTGTTGTTGGGAGAGGTAGAGGTGATCATCTACAGGATGAGTTGTTTACGGTGTCAGGGGGAGGTGTTGTTGGGAGAGGTAGAGGTGGTCATCTACAGGGTGAGTTGTATACGGTGTCAGGGAGCGGTGTTGTTGGGAGAGGTACAGGTGATCATCTACAGGAAGAGTTGTTTACGGTGTCGGTGGAGGTGTTGTGGGGAGAGGTACAGGTGATCATCTACAGGAAGAGTTGTTTACGGTGTTGGTGGAGGTGTTGTGGGGAGAGGTAGAGGTGGTCATCTACAGGATGAGTTGTTTTCTGTGTCAGGGGAGGTGTTGTGGGGAGAGGTACAGGTGATCATCTACATGAAGAGTTGTTTACAGTGTCGGTGGAGGTGTTGTGGGGAGAGGTAGAGGTGATCATCTACAGGATGAGTTGTTTACTGTGTCAGGGGGAGGTGTTGTTGGGAGAGGTAGAGGTGGTCATCTACAGGATGAGTTGTTTACGGTGTCAGGGGGAGGTGTTGTTGGGAGAGGTAGAGGTGGTCATCTACAGGATGAGTTGTTTATGGTGTCAGGGGGAGATGTTGTTGGGAGAGGTAGAGGTGATCATCTACAGGATGAGTTGTTTACTGTGTCAGGGGGAGGTGTTGTGGGGAGAGGTACAGGTGATCATCTACAAGAAGAGTTGTTTACGGTGTCGGTGGAGGTGTTGTGGGGAGAGGTAGAGGTGGTCATCTACAGGATGAGTTGTTTACTGTGTCAGGGGGAGGTGTTGTGGGGAGAGGTAGAGGTGGTCATCTACAGGATGAGTTGTTTATGGTGTCAGGAGGAGATGTTGTTGGGAGAGGTAGAGGTGATCATCTACATGAAGAGTTGTTTACGGTGTCGGTGGAGGTGTTGTGGGGAGAGGTAGAGGTGATCATCTACAGGAAGAGTTGTTTACGGTGTGTCAGGAGGAGGTGTTGTTGGGAGAGGTAGAGGTGGTCATCTACAGGATGAGTTGTTTATGGTGTCAGGGGGAGATGTTGTTGGGAGAGGTAGAGGTGATCATATACAGGAAGAGTTGTTTACTGTGTCAGGGGGAAGTGTTGTTGGGAGAGGTAGAGGTGGTCATCTACAGGATGAGTTGTTTATGGTGTCAGGAGGAGATGTTGTTGGGAGAGGTAGAGGTGATCATCTACATGAAGAGTTGTTTACGGTGTCGGTGGAGGTGTTGTGGGGAGAGGTAGAGGTGATCATCTACAGGAAGAGTTGTTTACGGTGTCGGTGGAGGTGTTGTTGGGAGAGGTAGAGGTGGTCATCTACAGGATGAGTTGTTTAATGTATCACGATGAGATGTTTGGAATGTCAGAGGGTGATGTTTGGAATGTTAGTGGGAGATGTTTGGGGTGTCAGGGGCAGATGTTTAGAATGTTGGGGGAGATGTTTGGGGTGTCGGGCAGATGTTTGAGGTGTCAGGGGCAGATATTTAGAATGTTAGGGGCAGATGTTTGGTGTGTCAGGGGCAGATATTTGGGGTGTTGGGGGATGTTTAAGGTATCATGGGGAGATGTTTGGAATGTCAGGGGGTGGTGTTTGGAATGTTAGGGGGAGATATTTGGGGTGTCAGGGGCAGATGTTTGGAGTGTCAGGGGCAGATGTTTGGAATGTTAGGGGGAGATGTTTGGGGTGTCAGGGGCAGATGTTTGGGGTGTCAGGGGGAGGTATTTGGGGTGTCAGCGGAGGTGTTTGGAATGTTACGGGGAGATGTTTGTGGTGTTAGGAGCAGATGATTGCTGTGTATTCAACACATATAAATGTGTTTGTTGTGGGGGATGTTTAAGGTATCGTGGGGAGATGTTTGGAATGTCAGGGGGAGGTGTTTGGAATGTTAGGTGTTTGGAATGTTAGGTGTCGGGCAGATGTTAGCTGATGTTAGTATTCAACACATATAAATGTGTTTGTTGCAGGGCAAATGATGTGGCAGTGAGACAACGCTACGTCAAGCTGGTTGACAGTGTCAAGGAAATCGGTGGTGAAGTGAAGATCTTCTCTAGTCTACACGTCTCTGGAGAACGTACGTTGCTAACAAAGTCTATGTTTGTTTCCACATATTGAATGAGTTGCTATGTTTATTTAACGAATGATGCTTTCAATTATCAAAATTGTCCTCTGAAACAGTAAGATGAGTTGAACTAAAGTTTAATTCACGATTCAAGCCACAGCTGGAACCTGCATCGCCTCTATTCATCATTGGTGTTGTCTCCCTGATTATTGATTTGTATCGCCTCCATTCATTATTGGTGTTGTCTCCCTGATTATTGATTTGTATCGCCTCCATTCATTATTGGTGTTGTCTTCCTGATTATTGATTTGTATCGCCTCCATTCATTATTGGTGTTGTCTCCCTGATTATTGATTTGTATCGCCATCGCCTGTGTGGGACAACCTGCTCACCTTACCATCTGGCGAGATGAGAGGGTGCTGTGTGGGACAACCTGCTCACCTTACCATCTGGCGAGATGAGGGTGCTGTGTGGGACAACCTGCTCACCTTACCATCTGGCGAGATGAGAGGGTGCTGTGTGGGACAACCTGCTCACCTTACCATCTGGCGAGATGAAGGGGTGCTGTGTGGGACAACCTTCTCACCTTACCATCTGGCGAGATGAGAGGGTGCTGTGTGGGACAACCTGCTCACCTTACCATCTGGCGAGATGAAGGGGTGCTGTGTGGGACAACCTTCTCACCTTACCATCTGGCGAGATGAGAGGGTGCTGTGTGGGACAACCTGCTCACCTTACCATCTGAAGGGTGCTGTGTGACAACCTTCTCACCTTACCATCTGGCGAGATGAAGGGGTGCTGTGTGGGACAACCTTCTCACCTTACCATCTGGCGAGATGAGAGGGTGCTGTGTGGGACAACCTGCTCACCTTACCATCTGGCGAGATGAGAGGGTGCTGTGTGGGACAACCTTCTCACCTTACCATCTGGCGAGATGAGAGGGTGCTGTGTGGGACAACCTTCTCACCTTATCATCTGGCGAGATGAGAGGGTGCTGTGTGGGACAACCTTCTCACCTTACCATCTGGCGAGATGAGAGGGTGCTGTGTGGGACAACCTTCTCACCTTACCATCTGGCAAGATGAGAGGGTGCTGTGTGGGACAACCTGCTCACCTTACCATCTGGCGAGATGAGAGGGTGCTGTGTGGGACAACCTGCTCACCTTACCATCTGGCGAGATGAGAGGGTGCTGTGTGGGACAACCTGCTCACCTTACCATCTGGCGAGATGAAGGGGTGCTGTGTGGGACAACCTTCTCACCTTACCATCTGGCGAGATGAGAGGGTGCTGTGTGGGACAACCTGCTCACCTTACCATCTGGCGAGATGAGAGGGTGCTGTGTGGGACAACCTTCTCACCTTACCATCTGGCGAGATGAGAGGGTGCTGTGTGGGACAACCTGCTCACCTTACCATCTGGCGAGATGAGAGGGTGCTGTGTGGGACAACCTTCTCACCTTACCATCTGGCGAGATGAGAGGGTGCTGTGTGGGACAACCTTCTCACCTTACCATCTGGCGAGATGAGAGGGTGCTGTGTGGGACAACCTGCTCACCTTACCATCTGGCGAGATGAGAGGGTGCTGTGTGGGACAACCTTCTCACCTTACCATCTGGCGAGATGAGAGGGTGCTGTGTGGGACAACCTTCTCACCTTACCATCTGGCGAGATGAGAGGGTGCTGTGTGGGACAACCTGCTCACCTTACCATCTGGTGAGATGAGAGGGTGCTGTGTGGGACAACCTGCTCACCTTACCATCTGGCAAGATGAAGGGGTGCTGTGTGAGACAACCTGCTCACCTTACCATCTGGTGAGATGAGAGGGTGCTGTGTGGGACAACCTGCTCACCTTACCATCTGGCGAGATGAGAGGGTGCTGTGTGGGACAACCTTCTCACCTTATCATCTGGCAAGATGAGAGGGTGCTGTGTGGGACAACCTTCTCACCTTACCATCTGGCAAGATGAAGGGATGCTGTGTGGGACAACCTGCTCACCTTACCATCTGGCAAGATGAGAGGGTGCTGTGTGGGACAACCTGCTCACCTTACCATCTGGCAAGAGATGAAGGGATGCTGTGTGGGACAACCTGCTCACCTTACCATCTGGCGAGATGAGAGGGTGCTGTGTGGGACAACCTGCTCACCTTACCATCTGGCGAGATGAGAGGGTGCTGTGTGGGACAACCTGCTCACCTTACCATCTGGCGAGATGAGAGGGTGCTGTGTGGGACAACCTGCTCACCTTACCATCTGGTGAGATGAGAGGGTGCTGTGTGGGACAACCTGCTCACCTTACCATCTGGCGAGATGAGAGGGTGCTGTGTGGGACAACCTGCTCACCTTACCATCTGGTGAGATGAGAGGGTGCTGTGTGGGACAACCTGCTCACCTTACCATCTGGCAGATGAGAGGGTGCTGTGTGGACAACCTGCTCACCTTACCATCTGGCAAGATGAGGGGGTGCTGTGTGGGACAACCTGCTCACCTTACCATCTGGCGAGATGAGAGGGTGCTGTGTGGGACAACCTGCTCACCTTACCATCTGGCGAGATGAGAGGGTGCTGTGTGGGACAACCTGCTCACCTTACCATCTGGCGAGATGAGAGGGTGCTGTGTGGGACAACCTGCTCACCTTACCATCTGGCGAGATGAGAGGGTGCTGTGTGGGACAACCTGCTCACCTTACCATCTGGCGAGATGAGAGGGTGCTGTGTGGGACAACCTTCTCACCTTATCATCTGGCGAGATGAGAGGGTGCTGTGTGGGACAACCTGCTCACCTTACCATCTGGCGAGATGAGAGGGTGCTGTGTGGGACAACCTTCTCACCTTACCATCTGGCGAGATGAGAGGGTGCTGTGTGGGACAACCTGCTCACCTTACCATCTGGCGAGATGAGAGGGTGCTGTGTGGGACAACCTTCTCACCTTACCATCTGGCGAGATGAGAGGGTGCTGTGTGGGACAACCTTCTCACCTTATCATCTGGCGAGATGAGAGGGTGCTGTGTGGTACAACCTTCTCACCTTACCATCTGGCGAGATGAGAGGGTGCTGTGTGGGACAACCTTCTCACCTTATCATCTGGCGAGATGAGAGGGTGCTGTGTGGGACAACCTTCTCACCTTACCATCTGGCAAGATGTGGGGATGCTGTGTGGGACAACCTTCTCACCTTACCATCTGGCGAGATGAGAAGGTGCTGTGTGGGACAACCTTCTCACCTTATCATCTGGCGAGATGAGAGGGTGCTGTGTGGGACAACCTGCTCACCTTACCATCTGGCGAGATGAGAGGGTGCTGTGTGGGACAACCTGCTCACCTTATCATCTGGCGAGATGAGAGGGTGCTGTGTGGGACAACCTTCTCACCTTATCATCTGGCGAGATGAGGGGGTGCTGTGTGGGACAACCTGCTCACCTTACCATATGGTGAGTATAAGGAAAACTAAATCTCACAATTCAGTTGCTGCTGAAGTTAACCGAAGTTATTAAAACATTGAAAGTAAGTTAACTTTATAGTTGTGTCAAGAAGAAAATTGAATAATCAAGATCCATTGTGTGTTCTGTTTGTAGAGTTGGGTCAGTTATCGGGAGTGGCGGCCATCCTCCGATTCCCAATCGCAGACCCAGAGGATGACGACGACTCCTCCAGTGATGGGGGAGAGTGACGGACATGTCAACTGAATCAACTCAACTCCTGGTGTTGGGTGGGCACAGTCAGTAGAACAGAGCTGGATCACTCAGCTTCAGTCTAGAACCTTTTTTCATTCCGTTGTCAACACCTCGACCATACAAACAACAAACTCACTTTTGTTACAGGGAGAAAGAGGGTCTATGCAGGGGAAGAGGTGTGTGCAGGGGAAGGGGATGTGTAGTGAGGATGGAGATGTAGGCAGGGATGAAGTGGATCCCCATTTGCGATAAACAGGAGTTAATTACTTAATTTGTGGACCTACTGTTTCGAAAACATTTCATTGCAGCAGTTCTGCCCCACAAGTTTTAATGTAGTCATCTAACTTTGGATTTATATTTGTTACATTTGTTTGTTGCTACTAAACTTTAGCGACAACATAATACCATGTTAGGAAGACAAAATGGGCGGTATAGTTATGACTGGTCTGTATTTATGGCAGGACTGCATTAACTTGACATGTGGTTATATAACGGAACTTGAGTAGGTGTTTACCTCTGTCAAAGCTGTGGGTTAAATAGGATGTGAAAATTAACCAAAGGAGATTGGTCACCTGTGCCTAGTATACATACATGCATATGTACACATCTGTACAAGCACACATGAATATGTGCAGATACATATTTATATAATAATACATACGTGTATACATACACACACATATTTACATACATACATAAATACATACACTATTCAAGTATCACCGATTGTGCACCTGTGATATGATTAGGAAATTAACGTTACATTGCTGACTCGTGCAGTAATTATATTTATTTGGAGCTTAAACGATTTCACAACTCTGGTGTTTCTGTGTGTTTGTCTCGACGCTGCTGCTATAACCTTGCCGGATTACAGAGATTTTTTACCTAATCAGGAGATTTTCTATTCACGCCTACTACTATTTAACAATTTGCCATGTAGACATACTTTATAGATGTTTATGAAAAATACACAAACACACATGAATGAAAATACACAAATGTGCTATTTCGTAAGCAAATAGCTGTGTTTCTCCAGGGCAGTTCTGATATAAGAGAGATGTATGTTCGTATGGGATTTCATGGCGGAAGATTTTTTTTAAGGCGGTTAATATTTTTTCATTGGTGGCGCCTTCTACCAAATGTCTTCTACCCGAATTACACAAGAGCTCTAATGCGTTTCTAGACCCTAGTCTAGCATTCATAATTCATTCAATCATCCAGCCCCAAACCCTGAAATCAATGAAAAAATCGTAAAATCAAATACAACAAAAATGGGAGCTTGAAAAATTACCAAAAGGTGGGAGATTTCCCGCCATATAATGAAACTTGGGCACAAACAAAGACATATTTAACTTGACACAATATTTATTGCCTCATACAATCATTCAAAGTTTACACTAACAAATAATTTAGATAAATCTTATGTACAATAGCAAAATAAAAATCTTTAAATTAAACATCATGGAATTCCGTTTTTGAGAAGACACTGGACACTGGAGTACTGGATCCTTGTGACAGTTCATATCTCACGGCCGCTACTTTCACACACCATCATTCAACCGGGCCAGTAGTAATAATGACCGCTGTAATGTATGAACATGGATGCCATTAAACATGCTCACATGAACAATTTAACGACAGCCATTATAGCTTAAAGCTGTAGAATGTCTTGCTGAACATGTGAGTGATATAAACATTGGTGTACACAACACACACGTACAACACATATACAAACATTGGTGTAAACAACACACATGTACAATACTCATATAAACATTGGTGTAAACAACACACAGACAACACTGGAGGAACAAGCGAATGGCTAACACTGAATGTCATCATATAAGGTCAAACCTAACCACAACAGAGAGTATCTTGATGACCCAGACTCACAGGTTGAGTATTTTGAAGACTCAAGTCCACCCAGACTCACAAGTTGAGTATCTTGATGACTCAAGTCCACCCAGACTCACAGGTTGAGTATCTTGATGACTCAAGATCACCTAAACTTACAGGTTGAGTATCTTAATGACTCAAGTCCACCCAGACTCACCAGTTGTGTATTTTGATGACTCAAGTCCACCCAGACTCACAAGTTGAGTATCTTGATGACCCAAGTCCACCCAGACTCACAGGTTGAGTATCTTGATGACTCCAGTCCACCCAGACTCACAGGTTGAGTATCTTGATGACCCAAGTCGACCCAGACTCACAGGTTGAGTATCTTGATGACTTAAGTCCATCCTGGCTCACAGGTTGAGTATACTGATGACTCCAGTCCACCCTGGCTCACATGTTGAGTATCTTAATGACTCAAGTCCACCCTGGCCTGGATCACAGGTTGTGTATTTTGATGACTCAAGCCCATCCAGGCTCACTCACAGGTTGAGTATCTTGAACTCAAGCCTATCCAAGCTTACAGGTTGAGAATCTTGATGACTCAAGCCGAGTATCGTGATGACTCAAGTCCACCCTGACTCACAGGTTGAGTTTATTGATGACTCAAGCCCACCAAAACTCACAGACTTGAGTATCTTGATGACTCAAGCCCACCAAGACTTACATATTGAGTTTCTTGACTCAAGCCCACCCTTAGTCAAAGGTTGAGTATCTTGATGAGTCGGTTGCAGTGCTGCATCACGTTGGTGATGCTGTGGCGTCCCATACTCTTGCTCAGACTCAGCGACGGCCTCAGTTGCCGTGACAATGCTGTTGATGACACTGGTGATGTCGGTTGACTGCTGCGGACACGACTGTCCGACACGCGGGACAATTTGTCGACTGCCTTCAATTTCAGCAGCTCCTGTCATGGGGTAAGTCTTGTGTAAGTCATTTATGTTTTGTAAAAGTCACATCTATAAATAAATAAAGTATAAGTCAAACCTATGATATACTAATGCCACTTTTACCTTATTCAATGTATCGCTTCAATTATTTCACTTTACATGATTACACAAGTGATTACATTACTTACTACATTACATAAAATCATGTCCTCCCAACAACAGACACACTGCGATGAGAGCCAGCAACAGAAACTGAAGATCGGTGAACGTGTCACAGCAGGCAACAGCATGTTTTCTTCTGATAGAATGCCATATAATGTGAATCCTACTCCAGGAGTTGATGTCATCCAGAGACAACGACAGCAACGTTTGAACTTAAATATCAAGTTTATTGATATCAGTTACAACTTACAGGAATATTTTATCAGTTATATATGACTGCAGGGCGTTAATACAATGTGATACGGATGTACCTTACATTGCATTAATACACTGTCATAGGGGTGTACCCTATAGGGCACCAGTTTTATTAGAGAGACCAAGCAAACAAGGCATTGCGGAGGTCTGGGAGAACACCCCAGGGTAGGGTTTAATATTTTTCATTCTGGGTTGGGGGGCCATGGTACCCCTCTAACTAAACTACTACTCCCCTCTGTAAACGACCTGTTGGAGAACACTGACGACTAACAGATTTGAAACAACTTGTCAGAGTGCTAAAAAACATCTATAAATTTATTTCTCCAAAAAAATGATGACCCCAATGACTGATGGGTGAAAGATTGAATAGTGCGAGAACGTACCTTCTTGAGGCTGGCCTGGCTGCACATACTCCTCAGGGCCATGAGAGCGCACTCCTGCACGCCATACTGGGTATCATGACATGCCACTTCTAACATGCTACAACAGACAGATCTTTGTAAATGGTAACAATAGTTTTGGATGATTTTAAAGTGATGCAGAGTTGGTTCCAGATGTTGGGCTCAGTTACAGAGAAAACGCTTGCCAAGGTTAAGCTTAGTTTTAGGAAAAAACTTTACGAGAAATATGCTGGCATGTAACTCAATGTGTGACCAGACTTGGTGATGCATAACTAGACTCGGTGATATGTGACTGGACTTGGTGATGTGTGACTAGACTCAGTGATGTGTGACTAGACTCAGTGATGTGTGACTGGACTCAGTGATATGCGCCTGGACTCGGTGATATGTGACTAGACTCAGTGATATGACTTGGTGATGCAGTGATGCATGACTAAACCCAGTGATGCATGACTAAACCCAGTGATTTTAACAAGGTTGAACAAAATGTCCATCCAAAATGACAAGCTCCAGACAACAAGTGGACAAGGAAGCCATTGAACTACTGTTGACTCCTACACACCTGTGAATAGCCTTGGCAGACAAGAGACTTCCACACAGCTGGTCGGAGTGGATGGCCAAGTTACCCAGTGCGCCTGGAACCAACACATACGGGCTCTTGCAACACTTTATATTTCCTCTCCTACAATCAGCAGACACTGTAATGCAGTTGTAATAATCCTTTTTTTCTTAGTGATGCAGCTACCGTTTTACAGATTAGCCAGTTTCACTTTAGTTTCTACCACTTGACAAGTCCCGGTGTGTGTATACGTCGAGACAACCTTCTATGAGTGTGGTCACTTCCAGGTCACTTCCAGGGTGCATGTCATCCTTAGTGGTATTGCTGAGTCAAAGCGCAATAAAACATGACTGAGTAAATTCTGCACAATATACCTACCACAGCGAGTGACATGTATACCTACCACAGCGAGTGACATGTATACCTACCACAGCGAGTGACACGTACGCCTACCACAGTAAGTGACACGTACGCCTACCACAGTGAGTGACATGTACGCCTACCACAGTGAGTGACATGTACGCCTACCACAGTGAGTGACATGTACGCCTACCACAGTGAGTGACATGTACGCCTACCACAGTGAGTGACATGTACGCCTACCACAGTGAGTGACATGTACACCTATCACAGTGAGTGACATGTACGCCTACCACAGTGAGTGACATGTACGCCTACCACAGTGAGTGACATGTACGCCTACCACAGTGAGTGACATGTACGCCTACCACAGTAAGTGACATGTATGCCTACCACAGTGAGTGACATGTACGCCTACCACAGTGAGTGACATGTACGCCTACCACAGTGAGTGACATGTACGCCTACCACAGCGAGTGACACGTACGCCTACCACAGTAAGTGACATGTACGCCTACCACAGCGAGTGACACGTACGCCTACCACAGTGAGTGACATGTACGCCTACCACAGCGAGTGACACGTACGCCTACCACAGTGAGTGACACGTACGCCTACCACAGTGAGTGACATGTACGCCTACCACAGTGAGTGACATGTACGCCTACCACAGTGAGTGACATGTACACCTACCACAGTGAGTGACATGTACGCCTACCACAGTAAGTGACATGTACGCCTACCACAGTGAGTGACATGTACACCTACCACAGTGAGTGACATGTACGCCTACCACAGTAAGTGACATGTACGCCTACCACAGTGAGTGACATGTACGCCTACCACAGTGAGTGACATGTACGCCTACCACAGTGAGTGACATGTACGCCTACCACAGTGAGTGACATGTATGCCTACCACAGTGAGTGACACATACACTTACCACAGCGAGTAACATGTACACCTACCACAGCGAGTGACACATACACTTACCACAGCGAGTGACACTCGGTAACCTTTGCAGTTAGTAAAGATATACAACTGAACCATATTATTTACATGAGTGCACATATTTGTACTTCTTACAATACAAATCACTAAAGATCTGAGCTACTGCGACATTACCAGACCATTAGATGTTTGTTGTGACGTGACACATACCAACTGCATTCGCTCTCGTCTTAGCCACTGGGTCATCCAGTAGTGAAATCAGTGACGGGATCGCTCGCTGCAACTTGCCATAGAGGGCACCACTGTGGTAGGCAGCGTTGCCGACTGCATAACTTGCCCCCTGATAAAAAACCCACATTTCAATGTTATTTTTCTTGCACAATAATTATACAATGAATATTGATTATGATGTGTCTGATATATATTGTTTTTACATATTCATGATTGACTCTGGAAATCTATTTTAAATTCCTAATTAGTGATTTTATTAGCCACTTTGTTTGTATGACTGCCATTCTCTCAATCTCAGTAGACATCTCTCACCTTCCTGACGTCTGGGTCTTCGTCAGAGAGACACACCATGAGATCTGTCACCAACTTGTCACTGCAACATACATTACATGAATGATAGATGCACCAAACACAACTGATGCTGGCAATAGTAGCAGTTGTTAGAACTAAGAAATCCCAGTGTCAAACATTAAGTACTTAATATACATACACAAACACACACACACACACACACAGATTTACCTCTCACAGAAAACAAGGAGCTCTTTGTGTGGGTGCAAAAGTTCCTTTGATGTTAGAGAAAACTCACACACTCATATCACACACAAAACACTCACCATTTGCTGAGCACTGCATAGAACGTGCCCGAATGTTTAAGCACATTACCCAGCATGCTGCAGGTGCGCGATCGGACGACAGCTGCCGAGTGGCAGAGCATGTTGCCAAGCAACTCGTAGTCACCTGACAACCCAAAAACATTGGTCACACATGTGGCACCATCTTGTGTTCATCGTCGATTCACGATTTCACCACTGCCACAACTTATATTTGATGTGCAGATTCTGCACATCGATGTTTAATTTAGTAAACTCCTCATTTTTGTCAATAAGTCTCTCAATTTCAATTGCATACAATTGTGGATAGAGTGTGTGTTGAAAATGTGCATAGAAACAAAATAACGTCATGTAACAAGTTGTAAACAACAACTGCGTTGCCTAGTCAACTCCCAGTCAACTCCGCACTGTCCATTTTGAATTGATACTCAAGTTGTGACAGTGGTAATATGCTGAGTGGCGCCACTGTCAGGGAATTTGCCCAAACACCTGACAGTGACCACCCCAACACCTGACTGCGACCACCCCAACATCTGACAGTGACCACCCCAATACCTGACTGCAACCACCCCAACACCTGACAGTGACCATCCCAACACCTGACTACGACCACCCCAACACCTGACTGCGACCACCCCAACACCTGACTGCGACCACCCCAACACCTGACAGTGACCGCCCCAACACCCGACAATGGCCACGCTGAAAGTGGCCACGCTGACAGTGACCACGCTGACACACAAGTAGTCTTACGTTTTGGTCCGCGGAACATCTGCATGAGCATGTCAATGTGTGATGGCGACATCCTCACCAGGTGACTACAGATGGAGAGCGTGTCACAGATGAGCGAGGTTGAGCCGTTCGGTTGCTGCTTGAGGCATGCTGTGAAGAATGGTACGGCCTGCCACCAAGTAACAATAACAATACAAGTATTTATATAATACACTATTATTCGATATTGTGTTTTACATGTACCTGGTACGTATTCACAACTTAAAATTATATCAAAAACAATACCAACAATAATTGTTCTAAAATGTATTCCATGATATAAAAAATAGTCCTACCATAAAATTTATTTACTGTAATAAGAAGTATTAAATATGTAAAATATATATATTTCTAAAAAATAGTAATAATAAATGCATATATACAAATGGTGACAAGAGCATGCTATAAAAAAGGCTGCTCTAAAAAGAGCTTGCTCATTGGTAACAGTCTGTCACATCAATGATACTGGATTGGTAACAGTCTGTCACATCAATGATACTGGATTGGTAACAGTCTGTTACATCAATGATACTGGATTGGTAACAGTCTGTCACATCAACGATACTGGATTGGTAACAGTCTGTCACATCAATGATACTGGACTGGTAACAGTCTGTCACATCAATGATACTGGACTGGTAACAGTCTGTTACATCAATGATATGGATTGGTAACAGTCTGTCATATCAATGATACTGGATTGGTAACAGTCTGTCACATCAATGATACTGGATTGGTAACAGTCTGTCACATCAATGATACTGGATTGGTAACAGTCTGTCACATCAATGATACTGGATTGGTAACAGTCTATCACATCAATGATACTTGATTGGTAACAGTCTGTCACATCAATGATACTTGACTGGTAACAGTCTGTCATATCAATGATACTGGACTGGTAACAGTCTGCCACATCAATGATACTGGATTGGTAACAGTCTGTCATATCAATGATACTGGACTGGTAACAGTCTGTCACATCAACGATACTGGATTGGTAACAGTCTGTTACATCAATGATATGGATTGGTAACAGTCTTTCATATCAATGACACTGGATTGGTAACAGTCTGTCACATCAATGATACTGGATTGGTAACAGTCTGTTACATCAATGATATGGATTGGTAACAGGCTGTTACATCAATTATATGGATTGGTAACCGTCTGTTACATCATTGATATGGATTGGTAACAGTCTGTCACATCAATGATATTGGATTGGTAACAGTCTGTCACATCAATGATACTGGACTGGTAACAGTCTGTCACATCAATGATACTGGACTGGTAACAGTCTGTCATATCAATGATACTGGACTGGTAACAGTCTGTTACATCAATGATATGGATTGGTAACTGTCTGTTACATCAATGATTATGGATTGGTAACAGTCTGTTACATCAATGATATGGATTGGTTATCTAGCTGAAACTATGTATGTTGAGAAATTGTTTTAATTGACTTTCTGCAGAATATGCCATTGCCAGTGATACAACATTCTAAGCCAACACGTGCAACAAGACATGGTAGAAAGTGACCACATTGAGATGCGCAGTGTGTTTATAAGCCAAACCAAGCAAGACGTACAAGACATGTTAGAGACAGTGCAACAGATGCAGCAAGTGATGTATTGGGAAGATCTTCAAGATGCCTTATTCTGTGCCACAGTTTCACTGGTTCAGTAATATACGACTAACAATGTTTATGTGCAACAATGTCTCTTTTTATCCAAGCCCCAATTCTAGGGCACGTCCAAGACAAAAATGTGGGAAACAAACTGAAGGTACAGATCATCACAATGCCACAAAGGTATAGATAATCACAATGTCACAAAGGTACAGATCATCACAATGCCACAAAGGTACAGATCATCACAATGCCACAAAGGTATAGATCACCACAATGCCACAAAGGTACAGATCATCACAATGCCACAAAGGTACAGATCATCACAATGCCACAAAGGTACAGATCATCACAATGCCACAAAGGTACAGATTATTACAATGCCACAAAGGTACAGATCGTCACAATGCCACAAAGGTACATATCATCACAATGCCACAAAGGTACTGATCATCACAATTCCACAAAGGTACTGATCACCACAATGCCACAAAGGTACAGATTATTACAATGTCACAAAGGTACAGATCATCACAATGCCACAAAGGTACAGATTATCACAATGCCACAAAGGTACAGATCATCAGATGCCACAGAATCATATTACATAACAACACATATATCAGGGACTTAGGAAACAATAAGAAAAGATCAAATTGTTGGACACTGCTTCAGGCGAAGACAAAATCATGACTAGAGTATTACTGTGAAAACCTATGCCCAGAGAAAAGACGGCAGACTGTAGCCATGTGGACATTTTGATTTCAAATACAGGACTACATAAAACAAAACAAACAGATGAGAGATATGAAAATGACATTGTACAAGAGAATATTAATCCCTTGGGAAATGCTTAATGGTGAGGAAGGTGAGAGTAATGACTGTTAGGACAACAAAACAAGCCAACCTGCCATTTATAATGGATGATATGCACGCCAACCTGCCATTTATAATGGATGATATACACGCCAACCTGCCATTTATAATGGATGATATACACACCACATCACAAGCCGTGCCACATATTTCCAAATTTGCTTTCAATAGCTTCAATTCCAGCCACCAAATCCTTGCTACTGCAATGAAACTACCAATGAAAGCAGCAGTAATAGTCCATAGTACCACCACCACCCACACCATCCCGTGGAAGTGTACCCACACCATCCCGTGGAAGTGTAACCACACCATCCCGTGGAAGTGTAACCACACCATCACGTGGAAGTGTACCCACACCATCCCGTGGAAGTGTAACCACACCATCCCATGGAAGTGTACCCACACCATCCCGTGGAAGTGTAACCACACCATCACGTGGAAGTGTACCCACACCATCCCGTGGAAGTGTACCCACACCATCCCGTGGAAGTGTACCCACACCATCCCGTGGAAGTGTACCCACACCATCCCGTGGAAATGTACCCACACCATCCCGTGGAAGTGTACCCACACCATCCCGTGGAAGTGTACCCACACCATCCCGTGGAAGTGTAACCACACCATCACGTGGAAGTGTACCCACACCATCCCGTGGAAGTGTACCCACACCATCCCGTGGAAGTGTACCCACACCATCCCGTGGAAGTGTACCCACACCATCCCGTGGAAGTGTACCCACACCATCACGTGGAAGTGTACCCACACCATCACGTGGAAGTGTACCCACACCATCCCGTGGAAGTGTACCCACACCATCCCGTGGAAGTGTACCCACACCATCACGTGGAAGTGTACCCACACCATCCCGTGGAAGTGTACCCACACTATCCCGTGGAAGTGTACCCACACCATCCCGTGGAAGTGTACCCACACCATCCCGTGGAAGTGTACCCACACCATCCCGTGGAAGTGTACCCACACAATCCCGTGGAAGTGTACCCACACCATCCCGTGGAAGTGTACCCACACCATCCCGTGGAAGTGTACCCACACCATCCCGTGGAAGTGTACCCACACCATCCCGTGGAAGTGTACCCACACCATCCCGTGGAAGTGTACCCACACCATCACGTGGAAGTGTACCCACACCATCACGTGGAAGTGTACCCACACCATCCCGTGGAAGTGTACCCACACCATCACGTGGAAGTGTACCCACACTATCCCGTGGAAGTGTACCCACACCATCCCGTGGAAGTGTACCCACACCATCCCGTGGAAGTGTAACCACACCATCACGTGGAAGTGTACCCACACCATCCCGTGGAAGTGTACCCACACCATCCCGTGGAAGTGTACCCACACCATCCCGTGGAAGTGTACCCACACCATCCCGTGGAAATGTACCCACACCATCCCGTGGAAGTGTACCCACACTATCCCGTGGAAGTGTACCCACACCATCCCGTGGAAGTGTACCCACACCATCCCGTGGAAGTGTACCCACACCATCCCGTGGAAGTGTACCCACACAATCCCGTGGAAGTGTACCCACACCATCACGTGGTAGCATACCCACACCATACCGTGGTAGTGTACCAACACCATGCCATGGTAGCATACCCACATCATCCCATGGTAGCAATCATACACCATCCCGTGTTAGCATATCCACATCATCCCATGGTAGCTTACCCACACCATCCTATGGTAGTGTATACCCGCACCATGCCGTGGTAGCATACCCACACCATCCCATGGTAGCATACCCACACCATCCCATGGTAGTGTATACCCACACCATCCCGTGGTAGTGTATACCCACACCATCCCATGGTAGTGTATACCCACACCATCCCATGGTAGTGTATACCCACACCATCCCATGGTAGCATACCCACACCATCCCATGGTAGTGTATACCCACACCATCCCATGGTAGTGTATACCCACACCATCCCATGGTAGTGTATACCCACACCATCCCATGGTAGCATACCCACACCATCCCATGGTAGTGTATACCCACACCATCCCGTGGTAGTGTATACCCACACCATCCCATGGTAGTGTATACCCACACCATCCCATGGTAGTGTATACCCACACCATCCCATGGTAGTGTATACCCACACCATCCCGTGGTAGTGTATACCCACACCATCCCATGGTAGTGTATACCCACACCATCCCGTGGTAGTGTATACCCACACCATCCCGTGGTAGTGTATACCCACACCATCCCGTGGTAGTGTATACCCACACCATCCCATGGTAGTGTATACCCACACCATCCCGTGGTAGTGTATACCCACACCATCCCATGGTAGTGTATACCCACACCATCCCATGGTAGTGTATACCCACACCATCCCATGGTAGTGTATACCCACACCATCCCATGGTAGTGTATACCCACACCATCCCATGGTAGTGTATACCCACACCATCCCGTGGTAGTGTATACCCACACCATCCCATGGTAGTGTATACCCACACCATCCCATGGTAGCATACCCACACCATGCCGTGGTAGCGCTCCCGTGTCATGCCACCGCCCAAGCCATGCCAACAATGAAGATTCACAAGCTATGCCGGTGTGCAAGAATGTGCCACCAGGTGCCAGCACCTACCTTCTCGAGGAACTATCAGCGTTGATGTTAATGAGAAGCAGTAACTGTTAGATTCACACTCGTCAAAGCAACTCCCGTTATTCATGCAGGCCATGCCACACATTTCTAATTCGTTAGTACTTACTGTCACTTAGTTTCACATCTACACTGCAGTTGTATTCACATATATTACAAGTCCTTTTTTCAATATGTCAATAATGCATGATTCAGTAATATTATTTATGCTTATGCAGCCATTTAATGTTGTATTTCCCTACCATGTAATAAATTTTTAACTAAAGGAGTATTTTATTCAGACACAGAAATGGACCAAATTGAATAAAAATTGATTCCAATATTGTTGCCTTAAATATTTCTTCAAATGTCTTTTAATGCAAGGGTGCATGTAGTGGACCCTCCGTTATGTACACAGTTTGGTTCCCAGGGGTTTTGTTTGATTAACGAAGCATGCAGATTGGTAAATCACAGAATAATGAAGGAATTTACATTTTGTTTAATCTCAAATCTCAATTTATCATCAGTCCAAACAGCTATGTAAGAACCGTAGCAAACATATCTCACCTTAAGATCATCGACGCAATGTGAGAACTGCTCCACAAAGACTGTGTCGGCAAGAACGAGGCGCGATATGAGACCAATGGGAAGGTCAAGATCGAGGGGTTTGAGATAGGTCACGGAGGCGTGGAGCAGTCGTGGCAACAACTGTCGACCAGCAAAACACCTGCAATTGGACATGTTATAAGGTCTCTAGTAAAGTATGGTGAAGGTCATTTGCAGTACAGAAAGGTGAAGGTCATATGTAGTACAGTAATGTGAAGGTCATATGTAGTACAGTAAGGTGAAGGTCATCTTTAGTACAGTAAGGTGATGGTTTTCACTAGTACAATATAGGTGAAGGTCATCTGTGTAAGGTGAACTTACTGATGAAAATCTTTAACTTTTCAAAATGAAGATCTAACATGTTAGTAAGACAGACTGCAGTGGGGCATCCTAACACAACATTAATAGCATCAATAACACTTAGCAACGTTAACCTTGTGCACATAATTCAAAGTTAATGATACTTTGAATGGTGTCATCCAAGGTCATGCGGTACTACTAAAAATGTTTGGATAAAGAAGTTTGAAAGAGAGAGAATATTATACTGTATGTGGCAGACATGTGAGAATGTCTCTTGGCGCTGGAGACTCACGTCTGAATGGCTTCAAGAAGTTTGAAAGAGAGAGAATATTATACTGTATGTGGCAGACATGTGAGAGTGTCTCTTGGTGCTGGAGACTCACGTCTGAATGGCTTCAAGAAGTCTGAAAGAGAGAGAATATTATACTGTATGTGGCAGACATGTGAGAGTGTCTCTTGGTGCTGGAGACTCACGTCTGAATGGCTTCAAGAAGTTCACTGTTCATGTCAATGGCAAACGGGAAACAACACAGTTGTACGACTGGGTGGACTATGCTGACTGGGGCGCCCACTCCCCCCTCCAGTGCACTGTAACACATCAACATGCATGCCTGTCATTGCTGTGTGCAAATCAAGTACAGTTTTCATGTAGCACAATATTTCACAGACAACAGAATGCTGCCACATCATGGTATACAGATGAATGTCTTCAAGCACTTTTCACAATATATATTGCTTGCAAGTTTATTATATTTTGTTACCTATTTATTTGCTATTTCAACATGCCCAAAGAACACTTATGCAAACAAACTCTGATAAATATAGTATTGATTGATGCAACTTCTGGTATGACATCACTATCAGTGGCACCACCTGGTGAATAACCTTGAAACTAAGCACAACCCAGTGGATACATTGGGAACTAATGCCGTGGGATAATTTTCAAATACATTTCACGTATCATCACTTACTGTCAGATAATTTCAGGTAATTTCAAATAATGTAACAATATGTGAAGTGGCTGATGTCATATTTACATTTTATGTTAATGAGATTCTGGATCGGCTGTGATTGGTTGGAAATGAGTTAACAACGACAGATGTATACCAATGTAAAAGTGCGAACATTTGTGATTGGTTAGAATTGTATCCGCTGATGTCAAACTCAAACAAGTCTGAACTTGTTTGCAAACCATTTGCAAACCATTTCATGTGCCTGTTAATGCATGTACCCCCAGCATGCACGAGGCTTGGCATGCATGCATGTCTCACCTGTTGGAGAGACTCTGGAGGAACTCCGGGGACAGCAGGTGGAGTAGAGTGAGGGTGACGATGTTGTCTGGGTCAGCCAGACATGTCACTACTTGGAACGTCTCCTGACAACAAACACAGAGATATCACTACTTGGAACATCTCCTGACAACAGACACAGGCACGTCACTACCTGTAATATCTCCTGACAACAGACAGACACGTCACTACCTGGTATGTCTCCTGACAACAGACACAGACAAATCACTACATGGGACGTTTCCTGACAACAGACCCAGACACGTCACTACCTGGTATGTCGCCTGACAACAGACACAGACACGTCACTACCTGGAACGTCTCCTGACAACAGTCAGGGAAGACCAGATGGTATGGCCACAATGATGAGTAAATAAACTTGAATAGTTGTATTAAAAAGAAAATCTTGACTAAATTAAACAAGCGTACCTTGGTGAAGACAACTATAGCCATGTGCAGCATGGCCACGAGGCCACTGAATGACAGCAGCGTCCAGTCAGGCATTATGCTGCGGGCTGAGGTCATCGCAACCTCAAAGCCCTCTGTCTCAATGTCATGCAGGGGCATGTCTGTCTCTGGGTTCTGGACCTGCAGCATCTGAGCCACCCTGTGCCACAGGATGCTCCAGATGCCGTGGTCCAGATACAGACTGGCCATAGGCAGCTCCGTCTGGTGCACATAATGGGAATCACAGATATTAAATATCACAATTGGGTGTTTGATGACCTCAGTAGACACTCAACCAAGCATGGAAACATTTTATACATACATGTAGATATCACATTCAGTGAACAAATCAGTGTGTTTAACATGATGATATACATGCCACGCCAAGCAAGATGTCTCCCAATTCAAAGTCAGGTCATTAATGAAATTGAGCACTTTTGAGCAGAGTTGCCTAAAATGTAATAACACCAGTTTGAAGATGCTCTATCTCATCTAGCTCTTTCAGGGTAGAGGTTCATACATGTTTAGAAGTCTCAACTACATCCTGGCACAATTCAAACTTGATGCAGTGACCTCATGTAATTTGATGCAAAGTTATTGTTATAATCTCCTCCAAAACCACTGAAAGACGAACTGACAGACTGACTGACAGACCAACTGACAGACTGACGGACTGACTGACTGACAGACTGACTGACAGACGAACTGACAGATGGACTGACAGACTGACTGACCTGGGCAAGGAGTTGAGACAGCAGTAGGATGATTCCATCGAGGACGCCGTAGTCAAAAGGACAGCGCACACAGATCTAAAAGTCATACAAAACTATTACCGCACAAACTTCCTGTTACGTTTTGAACATCAAACCCTGCTAATGTAATCAAGCATGAATAAAACGTAAAGAAGTAAGTTCTTACAGAGCGCAGTATCCAGTCCATAGGACCGTACAAAGCTTTTTATACTTTACCACCTGAATTTCTCTGGGAAGCATTCAGCTATGCTGCAATTACTGCACAATGAGTATTCATTCTCATATATCCATCATGGTTCAGGTTCTCGGTTGGAAGCTGAGTGAACTGAGTCAAAGTGAACAAAACTGTCCAAGCTTTGAGATAGCTACAAGTGGATGTAACCCCAGATGTTACCACACCCCACAAACTGACCCCCAGATGTCTGGACAGAGAGTCCAACATTCTAACCACCCTGTTACCACACCCCACAAAGTGACCCCCAGATGTCTGGACAGGGAGTCCAACATTCTAACCACCCTGTTACCACACCCCACAAACTGACCCCCAGATGTCTGGACAGAGAGTCCAACATTTTAACCACCCTGTTACCACACCCCACAAACTGACCCCCAGATGTATGGACTGAAAGTTCAACATTCTTACCACCCTGTTACCACACCCCACAGGCTGACCCCCAGATGTCTAACAAATGTCACACTGCAAGACATTAACTGCTACTATTCTAAGTTGCCACAGAAACTGACCTGAGCGAGGTCGGTGAACTCAGACAGGGTGGCTGTGAGAATGTCCTCTGGCACGACCTCTACCGCTGCCCCACATCGCATCATCTGACCAAACAACAACGCTGCGGCTGCCTGCAACGGGAACAGGCCATGATTAGATGGAACATTTATGTGGATGCTGCCAAGTCAAAACACTAGCCAGTCTTAACAAGTACAGTAAGTGTATTCGGTGCAGCTTGTCACAACAACATTAGCCAGTCTTAACAAGTACAGTAAGTGTATTCGGTGCAGCTTGTCACAACAACATTAGCCAGTCTTAACAAGTACAGTAAGTGTATTCGGTGCAGCTTGTCACAACAACATTAGCCAATCTTAACAAGTACAGTAAGTGTATTCGGTGCAGCTTGTCACAACAACATTAGCCAATCTTAACAAGTACAGTAAGTGTATTCGGTGCAGCTTGTCACAACAACATTAGCCACTCTTAACAAGTACAGTAAGTACTTAACAGTAAGTGTATTCGGTGCAGCTTGTCACAACAACATTAGCCAGTCTTAACAAGTACAGTAAGTGTATTCGGTGCAGCTTGTCACAACAACATTAGCCAATCTTAACAAGTACAGTAAGTACTTAACAGTAAGTGTATTCGGTGCAGCTTGTCACAACAACATTAGCCAGTCTTAACAAGTACTTAACAGTAAGTGTATTCGGTGCAGCTTGTCACAACAACATTAGCCAGTCTTAACAAGTACAGTAAGTGTATTCGGTGCAGCTTGTCACAACAACATTAGCCAATCTTAACAAGTACAGTAAGTACTTAACAGTAAGTGTATTCGGTGCAGCTTGTCACAACAACATTAGCCAGTCTTAACAAGTACTTAACAGTAAGTGTATTCGGTGCAGCTTGTCACAACAACATTAGCCAGTCTTAACAAGTACTTAACAATAAGTGTATTCGGTGTGGCTTGTCACAACAACATTAGCCAGTCTTAACAAGTACTTAACAATAAGTGTATTCAATGTGGCTTGTCACAACAACATTAGCCAGACTTAACAAGTACTTAACAATAAGTGTATTCGGTGCGGCCTGTCACAACAACATTAGCCAGTCTTAACAAGTACTTAACAATAAGTGTATTCGGTGCGGCTTGTCACAACAACGTGGTCTCGTTCTGCATACATCTTGAACCACCTGACTTTTTGGCAAGTCACAAACCAGCAAGTCAAATCAAGTCTCAATTCAATGACCTCCAAATCCAAGTCAAGTCTTGAGTCATTTCTCTGAATTCCATGTCAAGTCAAGTCAAAAAGGAGAATCAACAAGTCTGTATATCAGGTTACACATTTAAACCAGTTATTTTCATATATGGAAATAAATGGTTTGTATGATACAGAGTAACCCATAATAGTATGAACATTGCTACCAACTCCACCTCAGTTTGTATGATACAGAGTAACCCATAAGAGTATGAACATTGCTGCCAACTCCACCTCAGTTTGTATGATACAGAGTAACCCATAATGGTATGAACATTGCTGCCAACTCCACCTCAGTTTGTATGATACAGAGTAACCCATAAGGGTATGAACATTGCTGCCAACTCCACCTCAGTTTGTATGATACAGAGTAACCCATAAGGGTATGAACATTGCTGCCAACTCCACCTCAGTTTGTATGATACAGATTAACCCATAATGGTATGAACATTGCTGCCAACTCCACCTCAGTTTGTATGATACAGATTAACCCATAATAGTAAGAACATTGCTACCAACTCCACCTCAGTTTGTATGATACAGAGTAACCCATAAGAGTATGAACATTGCTACCAACTCCACCTCAGTTTGTATGATACAGAGTAACCCATAAGAGTATGAACATTGCTACCAACTCCACCTCAGTTTGTATGATACAGAGTAACCCATAAGAGTATGAACATTGCTACCAACTCCACCTCAGTTTGTATGATACAGAGTAACCCATAAGAGTATGAACATTGCTACCAACTCCACCTCAGTTTGTATGATACAGAGTAACCCATAAGAGTATGAACATTGCTACCAACTCCACCTCAGTTTGTATGATACAGAGTAACCCATAAGAGTATGAACATTGCTACCAACTCCACCTCGGTTTGTATGATACAGATTAACCCATAATAGTATGAACATTGCTACCAACTCCACCTCGGTTTGTATGATACAGATTAACCCATAATAGTATGAACATTGCTACCAACTCCACCTCGGTTTGTATGATACAGAGTAACCCATAAGAGTATGAACATTGCTACCAACTCCACCTCGGTTTGTATGATACAGAGTAACCCATAAGAGTATGAACATTGCTACCAACTCCACCTCGGTTTGTATGATACAGAGTAACCCATAAGAGTATGAACATTGCTACCAACTCCACCTCGGTTTGTATGATACAGAGTAACCCATAAGAGTATGAACATTGCTACCAACTCCACCTCGGTTTGTATGATACAGAGTAACCCATAAGAGTATGAACATTGCTACCAACTCCACCTCGGTTTGTATGATACAGAGTAACCCATAAGAGTATGAACATTGCTACCAACTCCACCTCGGTTTGTATGATACAGAGTAACCCATAAGAGTATGAACATTGCTACCAACTCCACCTCGGTTTGTATGATACAGAGTAACCCATAAGAGTATGAACATTGCTACCAACTCCACCTCGGTTTGTATGATACAGAGTAACCCATAAGAGTATGAACATTGCTACCAACTCCACCTCGGTTTGTATGATACAGAGTAACCCATAAGAGTATGAACATTGCTACCAACTCCACCTCGGTTTGTATGATACAGAGTAACCCATAAGAGTATGAACATTGCTACCAACTCCACCTCGGTTTGTATGATACAGAGTAACCCATAATAGTATGAACATTGCTACCAACTCCACCTCGGTTTGTATGATACAGATTAACCCATAATAGTATGAACATTGCTACCAACTCCACCTCGGTTTGTATGATACAGAGTAACCCATAAGAGTATGAACATTGCTACCAACTCCACCTCGGTTTGTATGATACAGAGTAACCCATAAGAGTATGAACATTGCTACCAACTCCACCTCGGTTTGTATGATACAGAGTAACCCATAAGAGTATGAACATTGCTACCAACTCCACCTCAGTTTGTATGATACAGAGTAACCCATAAGAGTATGAACATTGCTACCAACTCCACCTCAGTTTGCTGTATCTCAAGAACTTGCAATACATGTATTGTAATTATTTCTATGAAACTTGTATATACAATGACAAATGTGAAACTGAGATGTTATTTATATTGACACTCCCGACCAGTGGCAGCACTCGGCATATCATCACTGCCACAACTTAATTATAAATTCAAAATGAACAGTTGTGGAGTGGTATAACCAGGTGGTTCGCTAGGTGATATCTCTGTTCTTTACGACTTGCTACATCATTGCAACCGAGTACTTGAGTATATGTAACACACTTTCAAACAAAAATGAATGCTGTTGTGTTTCTAGATTCATTTCCAATGCAAACACTAGCCACAAGATGTGCAGAATCTGCACATGAAATATAAGTCATGGCAGTGAAATGGTGAGTTGCACCCCTGGTGGGAGTTTGATTTATTTTCAGACAACAATTATCCACATACAGTATAGGGGCCATGTCCTGTAGACACTGTTACACTAAAACACAAACACTGCTGATTCCAGGACAACTAGGGTCAAAGTTGTGTCTTCATACACTCAAACAGGTATTTTTTGTATAAGAATATGTTTCACAAGAGGCCCAAAATAATCGACATTGGAAGGGTCAAATAATCGACATTGGAAGGGTCAAATAAATATAACAGTGCATCACATTTCTGATAATGTTATGTTGTTTGATTAGCCACAACAAAGATGACCAGTACTGACCGTATGACTGGCAAGTTGTGACTCCAGGAATATGTTGACAAGAAATGGTGCCCCATCTACAATTCTGCAACATCGTATATTACATTTATCACAATCACGAGACAGAGCAGAGCAAATGAAGTAACACTGTTAACATTACCTCCAGGTAGGTAGAGTTCGTTTATGATCATAATTTGGTTTAGAACAGATACAGCTACACTGAGAGGTGAGGAAGTTCCTGATGAGACAGGAGAGTATTTGTAGTTCACTACTTAAACACAAGAACTTTTATACCAAATTCATATACATGTAGTAAAATGTTATTTAAATATGTATTTGGGTAGAAAATATTGAGGCATGACCATGAACCACTGAGGTGTGACCATGAACCACTGAGGTGTGACCATGAACCATTGAGGCATGTCAATGAACCATTGAGGCATGACCATGAACAATTGAGGCATGACAATGAACCAGTGAGGCATGACAATGAACCATTGAGGCACAGCAATAAACCATTGAGGCATGACAATGAACCATTGAGGCATGACAATGAACCATTGAGGCACCTCAATGAACCATTGAGGCATTACCATGAACCATTGCTGCATGACCATGAACCATTGAGGCATGACCATGAACCATTGAGGCATGACAATGAACCATTGAGGCATGACCATGAACCATTGAGGCATGACCATGAACCACTGAGGCATGACAATGAACTCACTCTGGTGGGATCTCTTCCAGTTGGACGATGATGACGCTGAGCAGATAGAGAACCATCTCAAACACAGTGTTACACTCCATGTCCTCCAGCTCCACCTACAGGGCACAGCAGAAACTAACAAACAAGAGGCAGTATGTGCACGCATGCAAACCATGCATCATGGCCGTGTCTTGTTGGATATATGTGCTCTTGCTTTGGAAAAGTGATGTGTCAATGGTAATATGAACATAAATACAAAGTTAGTGTGCCACCATTTTCTAATCATTGGCGAGTTACGTGTTCACATATGCAATGTTTAATGTTGACGATAGTGACATTTAGCATTCACCTAGTGTTCTCAATTACTGGACTGATGAGGTAAACAGAAAAAATCCATGCAAAGTTCCAAACAGCTTAGTTTTCCATCCAGATAAACCCGAGTGCTCTGACTGTGGACATTTAACCCATGAACATGTGGGTATGTCATCCTTCTAGCTAAATTGGTTATTACTGTTTCAGTACAGATGCTGAGTATCACCCTTTCCTGCCCCTCACCTTGCCCTGCAGGATGGCAAGTAGAGTGATCATGTCTCGCTGGTGACTCGCCAGGTAGACGCACAGAGCCTTGTTCACCTGACAACTCCCGTATAGCACCTGACAACAACAGACAATGTGGAACAGAACATGGAACACAGTACAGAGCATGGAACATGGCACAGAATACGGAACACAGGACAGAACATGGACCACAGAACAGAACATGGTACACAACATGGAATACAGTACGGAACATGGACACGGAACAAAACATGGGACAGAACATGGAACACAGTATATAACATGGAATGGAACATGGCACAGAACATGGAACACAAAACAGAATGTGAAACATGGCATAGAACATGGAACACAGTATGGAATATGGAACACAGGACAAAACATGGAATACGGTACAGAACATGGAATACAATACAGAACATGGAACAGAATATAGAACACAGGACAAAACATGGAACAAAGTAACAATCCATACAGAACATGGAATACATCATCATCTGGTTGAAAAACTTCATGATTTAATGGCTCGCCATTCAGCTCTCTCCTTCATAAATGCATGGAACATGGAACACAGTCCTGAATAATTAAAGCATGGAACACGGTATAGAACATTACATGGAATACAGCACAGAATATGATTTGGAACTCAGTACAGAACATGCCATGAAAGACAATACATGAAAGACAATACATGAAAGACAATACATGTAGCCCACAACAAATAACAGAACTTGACATGGAACACTGTAATATGACCGATGACTACCTTGAGTGCGTTGCTACAGGTGCTGGGGTGGTTGAGCAGCAGCAGGTAGTCCTGGGTGAAGCCGGACATGTGTTTCTCACACAGCAGACTCGCTACGGCATTCGCCACCTGCACAGGCAAACACAGGGGTAAGACAGTGTCTAGACGTATTTAATTACAACATTTGTAGTGATTCATAAGGCATAAACGAAGCCTAACCAAAACATGATATTACATATGATCAAAGTGTCACTTAAGGATGGCACAGCTAATAGGCATGTTATGTTGCATAGATGGAGGGCACAGCCATAGGCATGTTATGTTGCATAGATGGAGGGCACAGCTACAGGCATGTTATGTTGCATAGATGGAGGGCACAGCTACAGACATGTTATGTTGGATAGATGGAGGGCACAGCTACAGGCATGTTATGTTGGATAGATGGAGGGCACAGCTTGTTTTTTGACCATGTCATGTATGTACCTTTCTCTTGCCAGTGACACAGGAGATGAGACCGACAGGGCGGTGAGTGAGGGCAGCTACAGCTGCTGCATTCAGACATATCAGGTCCTCCATCCTCTGCTGGGCAAGGTCACTCTGACCTTCAGCAATGTCTGAAACCACAATAATAATAATTAGAAGATTATTTTGATTTAGCAACCAAGAAAGTTGAAGTTTTTTACAATTGAGTACTGGTTAAAAAAAATTATAAAACATTAAACACAATAAAATAATAAAGCATGTTTGCATATAAATACTGTATAGAAGCCTCTGGCCGTTTGGGCATATTTGATATATGCTAAGAGAGAAAATTGTTAGCAAAGCACTGAAGCAAGAATTCAAAGGAAAGCAGAAAAGGCAGAGCGTTATGCCATAAATAGAGCAGGATGGAGGGATGCAACCTCCCAGAGGACAGCAAGAGGTGCAACCTCCGGGAGGACAGCGAGGGTGCAACATCCCAGAGGAGAGCAAGGGGTGCAACCTCCCAGAGGACAGAAGAGGTGCAACCTCCTGGAGGACAGCGAAGGGTGCAACCTCCCGGAGGACAGCAAGGGGTGCAACCTCCCAGAGGACAGCGAAGGGTGCAACCTCCCAGAGGAGAGCAAGGGGTGCAACTTCCCAGAGGACAGCAAGGGGTGCAACCTCCCAGAGGAGAGCAAGGGGTGCAACCTCCCAGAGGACAGAAGAGGTGCAACCTCCTGGAGGACAGCGAAGGGTGCAACTTCCCGGAGGACAGCAAGGGGTGCAACCTCCCAGAGGACAGTAAAGGGTGCAACCTCCCAGAAGACACCGAGGGGCGCAACCTCCCAGAGGACAGCGAGGGGCGCAACCTCCCAGAGGACAGCAACGGGTGCAACCTCCCAGAGGACAGCGAGGGGTGCAACCTCCCAGAGGACAGCGAGGGGTGCAACCTCCCAGAGGACAGCGAAGGGTGCAACCTCCCAGAGGAGAGCAAGGGGTGCAACCTCCCAGAGGACAGCGAGGGGTGCAACCTCCTGGAGGACAGCAAGGGGTGCAACCTCCTGGAGGACAGAGAGGGTCAATATGGCCTAATGTGCTGTGCCCCTTGTGCAGGCAGCCAGCGAATACCTTCGAGTCGCTTGAGGAGAGACTCGTCCAGCATGGCGCCCAGTAGGATGGACTCAAGTACTGACTGCTGCTGACTGATGAACTCAAACAGTTGGTTCGGCAGCGGCCCCCGCATCTTCTCTAGGACCTCACACACGTAGATAATGCACTGAAACAGTACAGGCAGTCTTATAGCATTGCCACCCTGATAGGAACAGTACAGGCAGTCTTATAGCATTGCCACCCTGATAGGAACACAAACTTCTGAGAACTTTAACACACAAATAAAATTAGTTTATTTTTATAATTTACAATTCTGTTTTAGCCACTGTCTAACTGAGATGTTTAACTGAGTACCTGGCAATAAACAGTGGTGGAATTATGTGAACAAAGATTTGTGTGCAGTATTTCTAGCATGACTTAATGCTTCCTAGATAAGCCAAATTGATGTTGGAATAGAAACAGAACAGGACACCACAATATATAAAAACATAACATTTTTAGCCAGTTGTCTGTCAATAATGCCTCTGTCAATAATGCCTCTGTCAATAATGCCTCTGTCAATCTTTTACATAGGTTAGCCTTGAATGAATGAAAAATACACTATATAACTAATCAGCCGTCCCAAGGGTGGTACAATGTGTATAACTAATCAGCCATCCCAAGGGTGGTACAATGTATATAACTAATCAGCCGTCCCAAGGGTGGTACAATGTGTATAACTAATCACCCGTCCCAAGGGTGGTACAATGTATACAACTAATAAGCCGTCCATAGGGTGGTACAACGTATATAACTAATCAGCCGTCCCAAGGGTGGTACAATGTATACAACTAATCAGCCGTCCCAAGGGTGGTACAACGTATATAACTAATCAGCCGTCCCAAGGGTGGTACAATGTGTACAACTAATCAGCCGTCCCGAGGGTGGTACAACGTATATAACTAATCAGCCGTCCCAAGGGTGGTACAATGTGTACAACTAATCAGCCGTCCCGAGGGTGGTACAACGTATATAACTAATCAGCCGTCCCAAGGGTGGTACAATGTGTACAACTAATCAGCCGTCCCGAGGGTGGTACAACGTATATAACTAATCAGCCGTCCCAAGGGTGGTACAATGTGTACAACAAATCAGCCGTCCCAAGGGTGGTACAACGTATATAACTAATCAGCCGTCCCAAGGGTGGTACAATGTGTACAACTAATCAGCCGTCCCAAGGGTGGTACAACGTATATAACTAATCAGCCGTCCCAAGGGTGGTACAATGTGTACAACTAATCAGCCGTCCCAAGGGTGGTACAACGTATATAACTAATCAGCCGTCCCAAGGGTGGTACAATGTGTACAACTAATCAGCCGTCCCAAGGGTGGTACAACGTGTACAACTAATCAGCCGTCCCAAGGGTGGTACAATGTGTACAACTAATCAGCCGTCCCAAGGGTGGTACAACGTGTACAACTAATCAGCCGTCCCAAGGGTGGTACAACGTATACAACTAATCAGCCGTCCCAAGGGTGGTACAACGTGTACAACTAATCAGCCGTCCCAAGGGTGGTACAACGTGTGTAACTAATCAGCCGTCCCAAGGGTGGTACAATGTGTACAACTAATCAGCCGTCCCAAGGGTGGTACAATGTGTACAACCAATCAGCCGTCCCAAGGGTGGTACAATGTGTACAACTAATCAGCCGTCCCAAGGGTGGTACAATGTGTACAACCAATCAGCCGTCCCAAGGGTGGTACAATGTGTACAACTAATCAGCCGTCCCAAGGGTGGTACAATGTGTACAACCAATCAGCCGTCCCAAGGGTGGTACAATGTGTACAACTAATCAGCCGTCCCAAGGGTGGTACAATGTGTACAACCAATCAGCCGTCCCAAGGGTGGTACAATGTGTACAACTAATCAGCCGTCCCAAGGGTGGTACAATGTGTACAACCAATCAGCCGCCCCAAGGGTGGTACAATGTGTACAACTAATCAGCCGTCCCAAGGGTGGTACAATGTGTACAACCAATCAGCCGCCCCAAGGGTGGTACAATGTGTACAACTAATCAGCCGTCCCAAGGGTGGTACAATGTGTACAACCAATCAGCCGTCCCAAGGGTGGTACAATGTGTACAACTAATCAGCCGCCCCAAGGGTGGTACAATGTGTACAACCAATCAGCCGTCCCAAGGGTGGTACAATGTGTACAACTAATCAGCCGCCCCAAGGGTGGTACAATGTGTACAACCAATCAGCCGTCCCAAGGGTGGTACAATGTGTACAACCAATCAGCCGCCCCAAGGGTGGTACAATGTGTACAACCAATCAGCCGTCCCAAGGGTGGTACAATGTGTACAACCAATCAGCCGCCCCAAGGGTGGTACAATGTGTACAACCAATCAGCCGTCCCAAGGGTGGTACAATGTGTACAACCAATCAACCGCCCCAAGGGTGGTACAATGTGTACAACCAATCAGCCGTCCCAAGGGTGGTACAATGTGTACAACCAATCAGCCGCCCCAAGGGTGGTACAATGTGTACAACCAATCAGCCGCCCCAAGGGTGGTACAATGTGTACAACCAATCAGCCGTCCCAAGGGTGGTACAATGTGTACAACCAATCAGCCGTCCCAAGGGTGGTACAATGTGTACAACCAATCAGCCGTCCCAAGGGTGGTACAATGTGTACAACCAATCAGCCGTCCCAAGGGTGGTACAATGTGTACAACCAATCAGCCGTCCCAAGGGTGGTACAATGTGTACAACCAATCAGCCGTCCCAAGGGTGGTACAATGTGTACAACCAATCAGCCGTCCCAAGGGTGGTACAATGTGTACAACCAATCAGCCGTCCCAAGGGTGGTACAATGTGTACAACCAATCAGCCGTCCCAAGGGTGGTACAATGTGTACAACCAATCAGCCGTCCCAAGGGTGGTACAATGTGTACAACCAATCAGCCGCCCCAAGGGTGGTACAATGTGTACAACTAATCAGCCGTCCCAAGGGTGGAACAATGTGTACAACTAATCAGCCGTCCCAAGGGTGGTACAATGTGTACAACTAATCAGCCGTCCCAAGGGTGGTACAATGTGTACAACTAATCAGCCGTCCCAAGGGTGGTACAATGTGTACAACTAATCAGCCGTCCCAAGGGTGGTACAATGTGTACAACTAATCAGCCGTCCCAAGGGTGGTACAATGTGTACAACTAATCAGCCGTCCCAAGGGTGGTACAATGTGTACAACTAATCAGCCGTCCCAAGGGTGGTACAATGTGTATAACTAATCAGCCGTCCCAAGGGTGGTACAATGTGTATACATTAAACACAAACAAAGAAGGCCAAGAATGTGGGCTTTCCCTTTCCACCTGTTGCATGACTCCTCACCAATACAGACTGCTCCCTCAATCGCAGATCCTTGTCTAGTTTCTGTGACAGCAACTTCGGCAGCAACTTGATGAATGCTTCGCAAGTGACACGGTACATCTGTGCGCTGCAAACAACAGACAGGACTGGCCTTTGTTTCTTTGAGCCACTTCTAGGTCGAGGTTTACTTACCACTCAGTAGTTTTATATATAACTATAAATTACTATGTTTGCAGATGCAATCATCCATTTTACTTATTGTTACATTTAATTAAAACCTACATTAACTATCTACAAGGTCATGTTCATAGTTTCTAAATAATTACAATACCTGAAATGGGCAATGTATAGGAAGTGTTTTAGTTAGTTATAGAATATCTTGATATAAAACACCATTTGTGAATAACTGCCTATATAAGCAGCATATTTTGTTTATCGCCATCAATGCACCTTGTATCAGATGACTAATAACAATCTAGTTTCATCAGTAATATCTTCAATGAGGTAGCTAGTTTTTTTTACTAACAATACTAAACATAAAGTACCACAAAACAGTTGTCACAAGATGTAACGTTTCATGAAGAAAACTATTTTCACAATGTATTGTCAACTTGTGAGCATCTTTTGGAAGACAATTGAAGCAACACACTTCCTACTCATATCCTAGTGACATGATGTCAGCAGTTGTTGGTGACATGGTGTCATTAGTCAGGGATGTCACACAGAGTCTGCTTGTGATGACACAGTGTCATCCACTTACTTGGTTGAGTCCAGTTGTTGGTGACATGGTGTCATTAGGCAGGGAAGTCACACATAGTCTGCTTGTGATGACACAGTTTTATCCACTTACCTGGTTGAGTCCAGTTCGTCTGTGGTCATGAGAAAGCTGCCAGACAGGTAGGCATGGACGGTGGCCACGAGGTCTATGAGGATCTGCTGACACCAGGTCTGCTGGAAACAAGAACAAGTCAAGACCATCAAGCAGAACATAGAACACAGAAAACGGAACACAATGGCAGTCTGACATTTATACCCCAGCATTAGGTCAGAAGGAAAGTGTGCTTAATACCTCCTTCACTGAAGAGCTCTCCAGTACTTTGTCAAGCAGTGAGAGAATGTGTCCAGGACAGTCGATGGACTTGAAGAAACTCTGCAAACAAGTCAAGTCACTGCAACAGAGAAACAAATAAACATACTGTGATAGAGGGACAGTAAACAGACTGTGATAGAGGGACAGTAAACAGACTGTGATAGAAGGACAGTAAACAGACTATGATACAGGGACAGTAAACAGACTGTGAGAGAGGAACAGTAAACAGACTGTGAGAGAGGAACAGTAAACAGACTGTGAGAGAGGAACAGTAAACAGACTGTGAGAGAGGAACAGTAAACAGACTGTGAGAGAGGAACAGTAAACAGACTGTGAGAGAGGGACAATAAACAGACCATGAGGGACAGTTAACAGACTGTGAGAGAGGGACAGTAAACAGACCATGATAGAGGGACAGTAAACAGACTGTGATAGAGGGACAGTAAACAGACTGTGATAGAAGGACAGTAAACATACTGTGATAGAAGGACAGTAAACAGACTGTGATAGAGGGACAGTAAACAGCATGTGAGAGAGGGGACAGTAAACAGACTGTGATAGAGGGACAGTAAACATACTGTGAGAGAGGGAGAGTAAACAGACTGTGAGAGAGGGAGAGTAAACAGACTGTGACAGAGGGACAGTAAACAGACTGTGATAGAATAGGATGTAACAGGACAGTACTTTATTTATTTTCCACATTTAAAGAGCATGTATGATTTCATTAGATGGTCTAGTTGCCTGTCCAAAATTGCAATAAATTGATCTTTATATGTTACAAAACTGACTTGTTGTATTTCATTGCCAAATCATAATTTGTTTATATTAAGATCATGATAGTAACATCATTTGTATGGATATTGTTTTTATTCAACCAAGACGACTGACAAACACTAATAAATTAAGTGTTACAATGCTCAATAAAACAGGCGCCACTCGAGCTGAGACAAGGAGAAATTACCTACCATTTCACTGTCACAAGGTTGATGATGATGCGTAGTACAGGACGGAGTTGAGAAGCGCCCTCTAGGATGGCATCGAGAACCTGGTTGGAGGCACTGTGTAGACGACTGCGTAGCTTCGCTGTGAATGAGGAGTCTGTCATGAAGGCCACAATGGTGTCTGGTTCATTGCTGTCCGGGTCCGTAGAGTCGACCAGTTCCTGCCACTCATCATCACTGTCTGCATCCTACAGACAACACTGGTCATCACTAATAGGAAGACCACACAGGAAGACCACACAGGAGGCATACATGGCGTCTCATACAGTTTACCCGTATACAGATATTGGAAACAGCGTGGGTGTATAAAATATTCATAAAGATTTTTTTCACATTTATGGAAAAATTGCAAGGAAGACTTCCAGCGAAATATATGATATACCTTTAATGTATGTATATTACATAACCTGATAGACGATGATCGGAATAGGATTGTCATAGGTCAATTAAGCACTGAAAAAATGATATACAGATTTATACTGTTTAATACATAATTCAAAGTAAAATATACGGATTTCAAACAAACAATAATGGCATATCTGATACAGGAATACTTGGAAAAGAACATGTTGTACCAGGGTAAGAATGTATTGTGGAAACCAATATGTAACCGATGCCTTCAAACACACATCATGACACTGTACAGAGGAACATCAAATCATTGAACTATATAACTATAAGTCCATTGTGAGAACAAACACAGACACACATCATGACACTGTACAGAGGAACATCAAATCATTGAACTATATAACTACAAGTCCATTGTGAGAACAAACACAGACACACATCATGACACTGTACAGAGGAACATCAAATCATTGAACTATATAACTATAAGTCCATTGTGAGAACAAACACAGACAAACATCATGACACTATGTACAGAGGAACATCAAATCATTGAACTATATAACTATAAGTCCATTGTAAGAACAAACACAGACAAACATCATGACACTATGTACAGAGGAACATCAAATCATTGAACTATATAACTATAAGTCCATTGTAAGAACAAACACAGACAAACATCATGACACTATGTACAGAGGAACATCAAATCATTGAACTATATAACAATGGTGAGAACAAATGCTCATCTTAACCCTAGGAGTGACCATTGGGAGAATTTAGCCCGCGTGATCAGTGTGAAAAGCTTTCAGGCCAATTGTGATATCGCTCTGTAGGGGCAATTTCCGTTTCCATCACCAGTACCTCACACGGGAACAAATGTACATGTCACAATGATAGCTAATGACGAGCTAGCTTGTACACGTCACATGGTCAATGATAGCTAATGATGAGCTAGTTTGTACACGTCACATAGTCAATGATAGCTAATGACGAGCTAGCTTGTACATGTCACATGGCCAATGATAGTTAATGACGAGCTAGCTTGTACACGTCACATGGTCAATGATAGCTAATGACGAGCTAGCTTGTACACGTCACATAGTCAATGATAGATAATGACGAGCTAGCTTGTACACGTCACATAGTCAATTATAGCTAATGACGAGCTAGCTTGTACTCGTCACATGGTCAATGATAGCTAATGATGAGCTAGCTTGTACACGTCACATAGTCAATGATAGCTAATGACGAGCTAGCTTGTACATGTCACATGGCCAATGATAGCTAATGACGAGCTAGCTTGTACACGTCACATGGTCAATGATAGCTAATGACGAGCTAGCTTGTACACGTCACATAGTCAATGATAGATAATGACGAGCTAGCTTGTACACGTCACATAGTCAATTATAGCTAATGACGAGCTAGCTTGTACTCGTCACATGGTCAATGATAGCTAATGACGAGCTAGCTTGTACACGTCACATGGTCAATGATAGCTAATGACAAGCTAGCTTTGTACACGTCACATGGCCAATGATAGCTAATGACGCGCTAGCTTGTACATGTCACATGGTCAATGATAGCTAATGACAAGCTAGTTTGTACATGTCACAAGGTCAATGATAGCTAATGATGAGCTAGCTTGTACACGTCACATGGTCAATGATAGCTAATGACAAGCTAGCTTGTACATGTCACATGATCAATGATAGCTAATGACAAGCTAGCTTGTACACGTCACATAGTCAATGATAGCTAATGATGAGCTAGCTTGTACACGTCACATGATCAATGATAGCTAATGACAAGCTAGCTTGTACACGTCACATAGTTGGTGTCTATATTATGCTCCGCAGAATAAATTTACATTCCCATTCATAGTAACAAAATACGTAACATGTTATACCTTTGGAAAGCTCTATGATTGGCCTATTCGAATACATGTGAATGTGAACGTGAATGACAGCATTAGTGAATCATGTTATTATACTAGTTCAAACAGTTACAACGATGAGATAAATATCAGCAAGTTGCTATCATGATGTCCACCGGCTTCGACAGCACGCACTGCCAAGGTAAACGACGCAGGATGAGCCTGTCTGAATCAGCAGAGTAGTCCAGTGTTGGAAAAAATAATAAAAACAAAAGTTCTCAACATATTTAATTTTTTATTTTGTAGCTAATATGTAAGGCTACATGCTTCCAACTGGACATAGGGACACACAGCCACTAATTATCTGGTAGTAGGGTGAACATTAAAATTTTTGCTTTCTTTTTTAATGAAATTCAAATAGTAATATCCCCATGATAAGATTGTGTGCTGTCGTTTTTTTCATTTTATTATAATAAAGTGTCTTTTCAGCAACAAAATAATACTTCAGTCACATATTTGTGCGATAATTATTAGCGGTGTTATGATGTTTTAAAAGCACCCTTATGAATAACTCCGATTTGTGTATACCGGAAATTTATCATTGGTCACTCCTAGGGTTAAACATAAGATGCAGTCTCTCGATCATATCTTACCTCTTCATTCAGTTTCACATTTTCAAAATTCTTTTTTGTCTTCTCTGACTGCCGATTCAGTACTTTACAGCTGCCCACCTCGACACTGGGATACTCGCGGGAGTAGTCCTTGCTGATGCGATCTGATCTCGGGGTCGGTTCCACCATCTACCAAACGCCACCAGGGCACAGTACACTATTGTTTTCACATTGAATCCAATGCTAAAGACAGTCAGTTCCAAAAAGTGCACAAAATTACAATTTGGTTTTACAAAAAACTGTGCAACATGAATTGCTCTTGTCACCGACTTTCAGTAGTGTTTTTCTTTTTTTTAGAAAATCATCTTGAAAGATGCTCCCCATAATTTGTTCTCCAAACAAACCAGATTCTGTGTTAGTGCACCAGGGGTCCTTCCTTAATGCACCAGGGTACTTCCTTAGTGCACCATCACTGACATGTGTACATCCTGCCAGAAATTCAAACCTGTGCACTGCCCAATTGTTGCAGTCCATAAATAGCCTTTTCTATGTTCATTACTATTTTTCAGGGAGCAAACAAATCCTTAAAATGGGGCACATGATAAAATCACTGGCACTTCATTCGTATGACATGAAGTAAATTAAAGATCTGTCCCCACCAGAGACACTGACACAGAACACATAGTTCAGGCCTGTCCATAAGAGCAAGTAATTATCCCATTGATTGGACAAAAAGCACTGTGTTGAATGACAAAGGCTTAAAATACAAGATCCAATTTCAGACCTTTCAAGACTGAGAGATTTCACACACACCCTGTTGTGAGACAGCCTACCAGTGAAGTGGAACTATTGTAACTTATCAGACACACCTGACTGATGCCTGTCTTCTGCCAGTCCTTGTCGGTCTGAGACTGCTGTGTCACTTGCACTGGCAATGCTTCCACTGCAGGCTGTGTTGGCGGCTGTGTAGATCCCCCAGAGGCATCTGCAGCTTCCTGTGTGGCCGGCTGGTGTGGTGGCACCCCAGGGTGGAGGGCTTGGTGATGTTCCTTCGACCAAGCCTCGGTGCGTGCTTTCTTCTACTCAGATACAACACAAGTGGACCTGTCAGTTGCGCTCCAGATTGTTTACAATACAACATGTGTTGTCACTGAATGTGGGAAGTCACTTAATGCTCCTTGAATGTGGGAAGTCACTTAATGCTCCTTGAATGTGGGAAGTCACTTAATTCTCCTTGAATGTGGGAAGTCACTTAATTCTCCTTGAATGTGGGAAGTCACTTAATTCTCCTTGAATGTGGGAAGTCACTTAATTCTCCTTGAATGTTGGAAGTCACTTAATTCTCCTTGAATGTGGGAAGTCACTTAATTCTCCTTGAATGTGGGAAGTCACTTAATTCTCCTTGAATGTGGGAAGTCACTTAATTCTCCTTGAATGTGGGAAGTCACTTAATTCTCCTTGAATGTGGGAAGTCACTTAATTCTCCTTGAATGTGGGAAGTCACTTAATTTTCATTGAATGCAGGAAGTCAATTAATTCTCCTTGAATATGGGAAGTCACTTAATTCTCCTTGAATGTGGGAAGTCACTTAATTCTCCTTGAATGTGGGAAGTCACTTAATTTTCATTGAATGCAGGAAGTCAATTAATTCTCCTTGAATATGGGAAGTCACTTAATTCTCCTTGAATGTGGGAAGTCACTCAATTCTCCTTGAATGTGGGAAGTCACTTAATTTTCCTTGAATGTGGGAAGTCAATTAATTCTCCTTGAATGTGGGAAGTCACTTAATTTTCATTGAATGCGGGAAGTCAATTAATTCTCCTTGAATGTGGGAAGTCACTTAATTTTCATTGAATGCAGGAAGTCAATTAATTCTCCTTGAATATGGGAAGTCACTTAATTCTCCTTGAATGTGGGAAGTCACTTAATTCTCCTTGAATGTAGGAAATCACTTAATTTTCATTGAATGCGGAAAGTCACTTAATTCTCCTTGAATGTGGGAAGTCACTTAATTCTCCTTGAATGTGGGAAGTCACTTAATTCTCCTTGAATGTGGGAAGTCATTTAATTTTCATTGAATGCGGGAAGTCAATTAATTCTCCTTGACTATGGGAAGTCACTTAATTCTCCTTGAATGTGGGAAGTCACTTAATTCTCCATATTACCACAGATCCACACTTTAGACTGATAGTACATGCACATGGTTCAATAATTATCACAGAGCTACAGCTAAATAATATACAAAAACTGTAATTATGGCCAACAGTAACATACATGACCTTATCAACGTCTTACCATAATGACTGTTATCAAAGTATGTAAGACTAGAATAATGACTATGCTTCATGGTAATGACTGATTTATGAATTAACAGAAACATATGGAGAACATTTCACAGCTCACACAATGAGCATTTTTGGGAAGACAAGAGTTGATGCTGTCAGACCGTAAGCTTATGTAACTTATGCACCTGCATTCCTTCATGAGTCATTAGATTTAGATTTCACACGATTTAACAAAATTTACCAATACTACCATCCAAAAATGACAGCTGGCAAGTGGACAAGGAAGCCACTGACTTATCGAGTCCAACAATGATTTATTTTATCTATATGATCTATTTTATTTTTAAACATATTCACTCTGCTACCATTTACACAATCAGTAGATTATTCATTTAATATGCCTCACAAAGTGTGATTCGTGAGTTAGCCATCCACTCACTTTCTTCTGTTCCTGCTCCACCTTCTCCCTGGCCTTGCTGAGGATCTTGGAGGCCCCAGGGGGGTGAGCCTTCGCCTTCACCTGTTTCTCCTTCTCTATGATGAGGGACGCGGTCGGCGCACACGTGAACGGACTCATCAACTTTTTGTCTTCCTCAGACACTGCAAACAAATAAACAGTTTCACGTCTGGCACATCTTTTTTCTAGGGTTTCAGCCAGGGTGCATACGCACCAACAGAATCCCAGTCCTCTCAATTGAAAGTCCAGCATTCTACAAGAAATAAATACACAGTTAAGACAAGCAGACTTGTTAGCCCTTGACATTCATACTTACTGACTGATTTTACAGATGATTCTAAATGGATATTGCATGCCAGTCACATGAAAATATTATGATTAAGACAGAACTCAAACAATGTGTTCTACACTGGAAATAATTATACAGTAGTCTAAGTATTACCTGTCACCCCGGAGGCAACAAAGGGGTGTTCTAGAAGATGTGGCCATGCAAGGCGGTGACGAGAGTTCTTGGTGAGCAGTCCCTGCAGGAAGTCCTTGAAGGGGGGAGACATGGTCTTGGGCCAACGCACAGGGTCCTTGATGATTAGACTCACTAGCTGGAAGATACTGTTGGTGTAGAATGGCGGCTGACCAGTGAACAACTCATACAGGATACAGCCCAGGGCCCTGTAAAACAAAGTGACTAGTGAACAACTCATACAGTATACAACCCAGAACCCTATAGAACAAAGTGACCCATGAACAACTCATACAGGATACACCCCAGGGCATTGTAGAACAAAGTTATCAGTGAACAACTTATACAGGATACTGTCCAGGGCATTGTAGAACAAAGTTATCAGTGAACAACTTATACAGGATACAGTCCAGGGCCCTGTATAACAAAGTGACCAGTGAACAACTCAAAGCATACAATCCAGGGCCCTGTAAAACAAAGTGACCCATGAACAACTCATAGTGGATACAGTCCAGGGCCTTGTAGAACAAAGTGACCCATGAGCAACTCATAGAGGATACAGTCCCGGGTCATGTACAACAAAGTGACCAGTGAACAACTTATAGAGAATACAGTCCAGGGCCATGTAGAACAAAATAACCCATGAACAACGCATAGAGCATACAGTCCCGGGTCATGTACAATAAAGTGACCAGTGAACAACTTATAGAGAATACAGTCCAGGGTCATGTACAACAAAGTGACCAGTGAACAACTCATAGAGAATACAGTCCAGGGCCATGTAGAACAAAATAACCCATGAACAACTCATAGAGCATACAGTCCCAGGTCATGTACAACAAAGTGACCAGTGAACAACTTATAGAGAATACAGTCCCGGGTCATGTACAACAAAGTGACCAGTGAACAACTCATAGAGGATACAGTCAGGGCCCTGTAGAACAAAGTGACCCATGAGCAACTCATAGAGGATACAGTCTCGGGTAATGTACAACAAAGTGACCAGTGAACAACTTATAGAGAATACAGTCCAGGGCCATGTAGAACAAAATAACCCATGAACAACTCATAGAGAATACAGTCCAGGGCCATGTAGAACAAAATAACCCATGAACAACTCATAGAGCATACAGTCCCGGGTCATGTACAACAAAGTGACCAGTGAACAACTTATAGAGAATACAGTCCAGGGTCATGTACAAAAAAGTGACCAGTGAACAACTTATAGAGAATACAGTCCCGGGTCATGTACAACAAAGTGACCAGTGAACAACTTATAGAGAATACAGTCCAGGGTCATGTACAACAAAGTGACCAGTGAACAACTCATATAGAATACAGTCCCGGGTCATGTACAACAAAGTGACCAGTGAACAACTCATAGAGGATACACTCCAGGGCCCTGTAGAACAAAGTGACCCATGAGTAACTCATAGAGGATACAGTCTCGGGTCATGTACAACAAAGTGACCAGTGAACAACTTATAGAGAATACAGTCCAGGGTCATGTACAACAAAGTGACCAGTGAACAACTCATAGAGGATACAGTCCAGGGCCCTGTAGAACAAAGTGACCCATGAGCAACTCATAGAGGATACAGTCCTGGGTCATGTACAACAAAGCGACCAGTGAACAACTTATAGAGAATACAGTCCAGGGTCATGTACAACAAAGTGACCAGTGATCAACTTATAGAGAATACAGTCCCGGGTCATGTACTACAAAGTGACCAGTGAACAACTTATAGAGAATACAGTCCAGGGTCATGTACAACAAAGTGACCAGTGAACAACTCATAGAGAATACAGTCCAGGGCCATGTAGAACAAAATAACCCATGAACAACTCATAGAGGATACAGTCCAGGGCCCTGTAGAACAAAATGACCTGTGAACCATTCATAGTGTATACAAACAACAGGTGTATGTGGACTCAAGGCCATGGCCTGTCAGTTGAGAGGGCCACATTTTACCACGTTCCTGTTGTGTCCCACCAGGTGAATCAGACATCAATCAATTTACAGAACATTATGACTGGAATACTGGAGCATGATACATTGTAAGAATGCTGACCACTGCCTACTGAGTGGTCAGTGGAACACCTACCAGAGGTCAGCCGTGTGGTCGTATGGTTTCTCCTCCACTAGCTCCGGAGACATGTACAGTGGTGTCCCCTGCAGGTAAACAGAGGAAGTAAGAATATGCCACAGAACACATGAGACTTCTGTTTCCTCACACAACAGTGGACAAGGTCAAGTGTAGCTCACATGACTTTACAAGGTCATGTGACTTCACAAGGTAGTGTGCAAGCTGGCTTACTACAGGTCTTTATATAATAGGTAGTATGGTAAGAAGGACACTTCCTGCTTGTACTTGGACAGGTGCTGAATTGTCTTTCTCTAAAAAATGCAATGTACCTGTGCACAAATATGTTTCAGATACAAAAGTTTTAGTTCAACGAAAATAATGAACAAGTTCATATTCAAATAGTATATAAAAGTGTCATATCATGAATGACTGGGAGAAGGCAACTGTCCCATCGATGGTACCTTGATAGAGGTCAGCACTAGTGTGTTGCTGGTACCTTGCTAGAAGTCAGCACTAGTGTGTTGATGGTACCTTGATAGAGGTCAGCACTAGTGTGTTGATGGTACCTTGCTAGAAGTCAGCACTAGTGTGTTGATGGTACCTTGATAGAGGTCAGCACTAGTGTGTTGATGGTACCTTGATAGAGGTCAGCACTAGTGTGTTGATGGTACCTTGATAGAGGTCAGCACTAGTGTGTTGATGGTACCTTGATAGAGGTCAGCACTAGTGTGTTGATGGTACCTTGATAGAGGTCAGCACTAGTGTGTTGATGCTCATGGCTCGGGCGAAACCGAAGTCGCACAACTTAACCACTGCTCCCTTGCCGAGTAAGATGTTCTGTGGCTTCATGTCGCGATGCAGGATCCGGTGAGCGTGAAGGTAGTAGAGGGCGGACACCAACTGACAGGCGATGGCTTGTACCTAGACAAAGAATAACAGGCAAGTTAACCACCTGACATGGGGCATGTCTCATTCTGTGTCAAGGTAGTACAGAACAGACACCAACTGACATGTGATGGTTTGTACCTAGACACAGCATAGCAGGCAAGTTAACCACCTGACATGGATGGGTGACATCTTACTCTATGTCAAATATCCTCATATGACAACGATCCTCAAATGTTATGGGTAAATCTCCAATCAGAAAGATTCCTGATCTGGGCCAGTTTTCACTGATCCATTCGCATCATAAATTTAACATCATCCTGTGTACAATCAGAACATCAACTGGAAACATGACAAACTGACATCATCCTGTGTACAATCAGAACATCAACTGGAAACATGACAAACTGACATCATCCTGTGTACAATCAGAACATCAACTGGAAACATGACAAACTGACATCATCCTGTGTACAATCAGAACATCAACTGGAAACATGACAAACTGACATGAACACACACGAATGAACACACACAAATGAACACACACGACTGCACATCGCACACACATAGGGCAGGAATTACGTCATTTCTATTTGACTGAGACATATCTGCCAACTGGCGTATATGGAAGTAACCAACCTGCTCCTCCGGGAGACTGCCATCGTCTTCCAATATCTGGAAGAGTTCTCCCTCTGCATAGTCAGTCACTGCCACCACCTGCAATAAGGGCCATATGATTACTTACCATCAGGGGAGGAATAGCTATCAGCAATGTTCTCCTTGTCTGGGTCACTGACCATCAGGGGAGGAATAGCTATCAGCAATGTTCTCCTTGTCTGGGTCACTGACCATCAGGGGAGGAATAGCTATCAGCAATGTTCTCCTTGTCTGGGTCACTGACCATCAGGGGAGGAATAGCTATCAGCAATGTTCTCCTTGTCTGGGTCACTGACTTTGAAATGTGTGCACATAAATAAACAAAGCAAGATATTTTGATAGACCAGACCTGTTTCTATGTGTACATGATAATCATTGGTGCAGCCACTAACTCAACCATCAGACACACATTCTACAAACAGTTTACACACATTTTATGTGCTGTTATATGTGGTTTGCATATAATTTACATTAATAATAATAATATGTTTTTTTATTTCAGACAATCAATCAGTCTACATAAAAATAATAAGTACGTAAACAGTGTATTTATATAAAAATAGTATGTTTAAAAATTTTACAAAGCTAAGATCCATTGATGCCGCAATTTCTATGTACAGTACATGTTGCTAATTGCAATGTTTTGTGTAATGGGATTCAGTGACTTGTCAATCCTAGTCATTAAGCTAAATAAAGCCTTTCTGATGACACATTCACGAGTTGACATTAGCTGTAGCGAACATGTGGCAAGATCTACACCTCATAGGCAGTCTGTTCAATATAATGTACGAGTTGTTATAAGTAATAACAAATTGCTGAAAATTTGCTTTTCAACAATTTACCCATAAAGCACACATGTAAATATTACTGAAATAGGCAGTTCTTTGTAGCAGTAGAACAAAAGTGAATTTTTTCATGCAACATGTTACTGTTAGCATACAGAAGTCTCACTTTGGCTTGAATGTCAGCCGCATCCGATAAGTCATTACAGATGACATGTCCAAGGTATTTACATGAGGCGGTGAAGTTTAACTTCTTTCCTCGTAAGGTCATTTCCCTGGCAAGATTTGCATTTCTAGAGTCAAAGTACATGACCAGGAATTTACCAGCATCATATTGAACGTTGTGCTCACATCCGTAGGTGTAAACATTGTTTACACCACAACTTTTTTCTTTCTTTTTCATGTTTACAATCATACAGTTCACCCAATTTACATAGTCTACACCTGGTTTACACACCTTTTTCTCTGTCTTGAAGCTGTCAATCATCTCAATGATTACATAGTCTACACACAGTTTACACACCTCTTTCTCTGTCTCGAAGCTGTCAATCATCTCAATGATTACATAGTCTACACACAGTTTACACACCTCTTTCTCTGTCTCGAAGCTGTCAATCATCTCAATGATTACATAGTCTACACACAGTTTACACACCTCTTTCTCTGTCTCGAAGCTGTCAATCATCTCAATGATTACATAGTCTACACACAGTTTACACATCTCTTTCTCTGTCTCGAAGCTGTCAATCATCTCAATGATTACATAGTCTACACACAGTTTACACACCTCTTTCTCTGTCTCGAAGCTGTCAATCATCTCAATGATGTTCGTGTGGTGCATGTTGCGCATGATCTCAATCTCTCGTCGCAGACTCTTCAGCTCTTTCTCACTCCGACCAAACTTGGGGATGAACTTCAGCGCCACCACCTGGACAATGAATGAACCAACTTGTGAATCAAATATTACATGCTATTTTATCTTAAAATTTTTTAGGATATTTGCCATCTATATAACATAAAATGCATAAAAACATCACATGAAGTTGGAAGTTATCAAAATAGGACTTCAAATTTTATTTGAATATTTCAATGTGAAACCACTATTTTAGTATAATTTCTCTTCATATCACAAATATACAATTCACAACAGAATAGCTAAAACCACAATCTAGAACAGATCATCTGTATTTACATTTATTTCAATTCATAGCCTAAATAATACTAGTGTTTAAACATTATCAAGTGTCTTGGGGCCGACTAATTTATCAAAATATCATGCAGCTAAGTGTTGATTCAAGGCAAAGAAAGTGTATGCGTTGACTTTGTATCACATACATATCACATACATTGCAGGAATTTTTACCACATACTTGTCCAGAGAATTTCTTCCGTCCCTTGTAGACCCGACCAAACGAGCCTTCTCCGATCAACTCCAACACATGATAGTTCTCCATGGTCGTCTAATTCAATCAAGGCAGCTGGTCAGGTCTTCATTCCTAGAAGGCAAACCAAATAAAGTGCCATCAGAAAAATACATGGTAAAAATAATTTGTTGTAGTTCTAAGCTGTGTGGTGACAATAAATGTGAGGTGACAATAACTGTGTGGTGATTCCTAAACTGTAAGTTGAAAATTAATTTGAAGTCCTAGTTTCTAAAACATTCTTAAACATCTGTGACTTTCTAAAAAATAATTTGTGATGTAATTTATTCATTGGTTCTAAATCTAGATGATGTCATGGACAGTGTTTTCACAAATCGAGAAAAAATAAGTCAAAATAAGTATTTTCAAAATGCGCTATGTTTTTGCCCAACGTACAACAGGCATGACTTTAACTGACATGTATCAGAGATTAAACAAGAATAGGCTCATCACCCAGCCCAGGGGATTAATTCATTAATAATATGTAACTTGACAGTGGAAGGCAGTGTTAGTTACATTTTTCATTCTTTTTTATACCCGAGGGACAATCATGTCCATAAGTAAAAAAAATGTACTCACATAAACTGTTATTATTAGTAAATCATTTTGTACTAAGATAATATATCTAGCATGCACAGATAATTATATATAGCTGATTCAAATACGGTTGGTAAGCTGGCTAACACTTGGTGTGGGGTAAGTTGAGCAATAGTGTAGCGTAAGTTGGGTAAATGTTTTATTGGTATAATTTACATAACAACTCAGCCGATACATCTACCCAATGGGTACAACACATCTACCCAATGGGTACAATACATCTACCCAATGGGTACAATACATCTACCCAATGGGTACAACACATCTACCCAATGGTTACAATACATCTACCCAATGGGTACAACACATCTACCCAATGGGTACAATACATCTACCCAATGGGTACAATACATCTACCCAATGGGTACAATACATCTACCCAATGGGTACAATACATCTACCCAATGGGTACAATACATCTACCCAATGGGTACAATACATCTACCCAATGGGTACAACACATCTACCCAATGGGTACAATACATCTACCCAATGGGTACAATACGTTTCTGACAAGTCTACGCGCTTAATTAGTAAGTCGACACACATAATTAATATAGACGTATAGACAAATCACAACCATTTGTAAGCAGGCCTGGGGTAATAGTAATATGTAATATGTAATAGTAACGATTACAATTGTTCAAGTAATAGATGGAACAGAATGCAATAGTAATAGAAAACAAAGTAATAGTAATTGAGCTATTACTTTGCTATTACAATTGAACATTTAAATCACACAAAAATTTAACCCATTAGGTCCCTGGATTTTATTAAAACATGCCGCCATGTTCCCAGGATTTCTGGCAAATTTCGAGCGATTTTACCTCCCTGTGTTCAAAAGTCTGTAAAAAAACTATTCAATATTGACAATTACAAGTTGTGTTTATTTTTGAAGAGTAGTAATTTCACCACATGCATGTATACATAGAAATAGGATATATTAATAAAATGTTGACATTTGATCACAATTTGCAAAGACAAAATAGTACATTCATTAAAACTTTGAAAGTTGCGAATGACATTTGACAATGATCCCATGCTATAACCCTATGCAACTCAGCGAAGAAAATGTAGCTATATGTGTTAGATTTGCACCACTGAAAACATTATCAAATTCTAGCGGTTATTTTTAAGGTTACTCCATATTTTATCATGACAAATATTGAAATAAAAATGTTCAAGATAGCATGAACAAAACTGATGAAAAATCAAGATTTCCGAAAGGGCAACACATGCACATAACGAGCTGTTGTTGTTTGAAAATGTATCCGCTAGGGTGTGGCAAAATTTGGTAGCGTTTAGTTCAGTAGTTATTCGCCAGGATTTTTTTTAACAGCGGGTCTTGTACGCGGCCGACGGACGTTCCAGGACTGCACAGAGCGGCCGGCCGCAGCCATTGTGGGGTCTAATGGGTTAATTTCATTAAAAAATAATCAGACCAAAAAATTATGTATTCTGACATACTGGGACTTGGACAAGCATCATGTTCAGTCTTTAACGTGTAGTTTTATTTATTTCCCAACAGTGGTGATAAAGTGGTTTAGTATGGAATCACGACAGTCAATGAACTTTTGCACTATTAGCAGGAGACACTGTGACTGCTGTGACTGCTGCAAGGCTAATTGATCATTTGAAGCCAAGTCCACCAGCCATCTATCCTTTTCACATAAGCCTATTCATATTCATTCACTGAAGCAGGATAAGGGTTCCAGGCTTCCAGCACCAAACAGACTGTCTTTAACATCTGAATCAATTAATCATTGCCATCTCCCAACCCTAGCTGCCAGTCTGCCATGCTGGGTAATGTTTGAACAAAATCCAGGGGCTTATACCAACTTTTCTGAGTTTTTCTCAATTAGCAGCTAGCTTACAAACTATTGACCAAAATGTCGAAAAGTGAGAAAAACATCCTATCCTTGAGCCAATAATTAACTCTCCACCAAGCAAGCAGCAGCCGAGCAGTAAGGGATTATGGGATAATCAGACTGTGTTATGTGACAGTGACATTGCTTTTCTGTTTCATTGCAATGAATATATGAAACTTCTACATCCCACTGGAATTGTGTGAGGTTAATTTAATTGGGAAATTTATGAGTTATTTGTAAGTTAATAAATTATAAACCCATCAGTTATTTTGAATCTATGTAAGTGATTAAGTATGTTAAATGTTTAATCGAAAGGAAACAGTTCCGATGAAAAATGTACTAGTAATAGCTTGAAATGTAATAGTAATAGATTACATTCCCTTCAGCATGTAATAGCAACAGTAATAGAAAGGAAACTAAATAACAGTAATCTATTACATTGCAATGTAAGTGCACAGACTGGTTACATGCGCTGAGAGTTTACACATCAGCTGATATTAATCACAATCACCAAAGCTACAGCGAGTTTAAAGAAACATCAAAAAACATACCTTTAACTCACGATTTTCTGACAGTTTACATTGTAAAAAATGGCACTTATTGTATGTCAGTGGCATTCTAACAACATGTTACATACATACAAATCCTCTCCAGTCTTCAGACAAAATCTGCCTATGTACCACTCTTGACTTGCTTTAGTTTGTAGTAATATTTGACTGCCTGGTTTCGCCAGTGTTTGTCAAGTCGATTTTTTAGCGTATTCACTGATGGTGCTGTGACTACGGTGTCCGGAAGTGAATTCCATAGATTAATGACTCTCTGGCTAAAGAAATGCCCCCTTCCTTCCTGTTTATTCCGGTCCTTGAACAGCTTTAGAGAATGACCCCGTGTGCCTTCGTATAAGTCATTATTAAACATATCGTGCAAAAAGGTAAAAATGCCATGCAAGTATTTATACACATCAATAACATCTTGTAAACGACGATAGGTCAGTGTTGGTAAATTTAACACCTAGATTCATAATCTAAATGTATGTATGTATGTATGTATGTATGTATGTATGTATGTATGTATGTATGTATGTATGTATATTGCATCTTGGGAAATCTTGAGAACACGGGATTGAATTTGGTGGATTTTATATTTGTCTAAAGCGTGGAATATTGATCGGATAAGTCTTATTATTGCGTGTATATTAAACATAAATTTACAAGAGTCCTAGTTTAGTCAATAGTTGCTGTTAAAATTTAGCTATAGGAGTAATTTAGGGTAGTTTATATCGTAGGTCTCCGAGGACTCGGTAGCGCAAGCGATAATTAAGGGTTGTTGTTTTCAGTTGATTGGGTACATAATACGAGACATAATATTATTGTAAATAATTTAGTACATATTAAATATTGAAAACCTAAATATTTTGTTTTAGCAACATTTATTGTTAAAAGTTAGCCGTAGGTAGTAATTCAGTGTTATTTAAATAAGGTCACTGAAATTTCCTTAGCGCGAGCGATATTACGTTTTGTTAGTCAGCTGTTACATAGAAAGTAAGTTGCAAGGCAGTAGCTGTAAATTTAATTAAGGCATAAGTAACATACTATAAAGTGTGTATTACAACACAAAAACAGTCTTTGTGAAGACTACCTAGTATAAATTGATTATAAACGGATTACAAACAAATACAAATTTAATTTCTAACAAACGTGCACACGCCAAGTAAAGGCGAAACGTAATTTTATATGTTCTAGCTGCGACAGCTGGATAGACTTTGCAAAGTCCGGGTGTGTAAATTCGTGGGCGGAGGTGCAGGCGGATGATTTCCATTTTGTGTGTAGGAGGTGTACGACAGTGAAATATCTGCAGGAGCAGGTGACTGAGCTAAGGCATATGATTTTGATGATGACAGGGCAGGGTGATACAGAAGTGAGCAGAGGTGGTGAGAATGATGAGAGCAGAGGTGGTGAGACCGAGGAGAGCAGAGGTGGTGAGACCGAGGAGAACAAGGAGAGCAGTGGCAATGTGAGGGAGAAAGCTGGTAAGAAGAAAAATGACAGAAGGCAGAGAATGCAACAAAAGAGAGGTAAGCGGGTGAGTGGAGAGGGATTGCCAGATGGTAAGACAGTAAAGGTTGATGATATGAGAGAAAGGGGGCATACTAGTAGTGTGCAACAGGAAAGGAGCTTTGCTGATGTAGTATCACAGGGGAAAGCGAGGAAAGCCTGGGTATTTATGGCGAAATTATGGGGGATTCCATCATTAGGAAAGTGGATAAAATTGTAAATAGAGGAGATGACATAACAGTATGCCTATCAGGGGCAAAAATAGAGGATATAGCAGAGAAAGCAGGACAGGTCATGGGTGGTGGCATGGGTGGTGCTGTTCTCGTGCATGTGGGAACGAACAATGCAGAGAAGGAGGGAACGTCATCCATCGTTGGTAAGTACAGTAGGTTGATCAAGACACTTAAAGAAGCACGAGTTGGGCAGATCATATTGTCGGGGATATTACCAATAATGAGAGGCAGGGGTGAGGAATATAGGACAGGTACACACACAGGTACAGAAGGTATGTATGGAGGAGGGAGTAGGCTTCGTAGACATGTGGTTAAACTTTGTGGGAAGAGGTGACTTTTTCATGAGAGATGGACTACATCTGACAGGGAAGGGCGCTGCAGTTCTTGCGTGTGAGTTTGTCAGAGTTGTCGACGAGGGCACAGGTACCATAAATTATTTAAACTAGATGCGTGGGGAAACTGACAGAGAAAACTTATAGGAGTACTACTACAAATACACATCCAAAGAAATGTTCACCAATAATTTCAGACAATGAACTGAAATGTGTATGCTTAAATGCCAGGAGCATAGTAAATAAAAAAAGTGAGTTAGACATTATGGCAGCAGATATTGATCCTCATGTAATAGGCATCACAGAATCATGGGCAAATGAAGATATAGTAGATGTTGAGTTAGCACTGACAGGCTATGTAATGTTTAGGAATGATAGACGAGAAAGAAGGGGAGGTGGAGTAATTTTGTATATTAAAGAGTCTATCCAAGCATATGAAATTACACTGAAAAGTGAAGCAGATAGTGTGGAAGCAATTTGGTGTAACATAGTTACCAGGAACTCAACATTAACAATAGGAGTAGTTTATCGTAGTCCTAACATAGGACAAGAGCAAAATGTAAAATTACAAAAGGCGATAAGGGAGGTGAGCAAGGGAGAATGTGTTATAATGGGTGATTTTAACCATGGCCATATACAATGGGAATCATTAGATAGTGCTGGAGGGGACAACCATCAGTTTCTACTTCTAACATAGATTGTTTCCTTACTCAACATGTCTTGGAACTAACCAGAGGTGGGAATGTATTAGATTTAATTTTGTCTTCTCAAAATGAATTAGTTGACAATGTTAAAGTACACGAACCTTTGGGTTCAAGTGACCATACCCAAATCCATTTTAATATAAAAGTAAAGACAGGGAATACATATAAAAAACAATGGAGGAGGAACTTCAACAAAGGCAAATATAAAGTGATGAGAACATATCTAGCAAATATAGATTGGAATAACTTGCTGAAGAACAAGACAGCAACAGAATGCTGGACTTGTTTAAAATATGAGATTGAGGGTATTATTGAGAAATTTATTCCATTAAGAAAACAAGGGAAAAGATCCAGGAAAAAATACCAGTCAAAAGAAGCTATTAAAAAAATTGCTCACAAACAGATGCTGTGGAAACGTAGAAGACTACACAAACTACAAAGAGGCACTTAACCTAGCTACAACTGAAATTAGAAAATCTAAAAGAACCTTTGAAAAAAAATTGGCAGGTAATATAAAAAATGACAGCAAGAGTTTCTATGCTTATGTAAGGAGTAAACAGAAAGTTTGAGATAAGGTCGGACCACTGGAAAACAACAGTGAAAACATAATTTCAGATGGGTTCCAAATGGCAGAGATCCTGAATGAGTATTTCAGCTCAGTTTTTACCACAGAAGATATCAGCTCACTTCCAGTTCCACTGACTAAACTTGACGGCAATAAATCAGAACATTTAGGGCAGTTATTTGTAACTCCTGAAATGATAGCAAAGAAAATTAAGAAGACGAAAGATAATAAATCACCTGGAGTTGATGGGATACCACCAAAACTGCTAAAGGAAATTGTTGATCAAATTAGTACACAACTTGCAAACTTATTTAACTTGTCACTAAAAGAAGGAATATTTCCTTCAGAATGGAAAGTAGCAAACATTACGCCGCTATTTAAGAAGGGATCGAGGAAGAAGCCAGAAAATTACAGACCAGTGAGTTTAACATCAGTTGTATGTAAATTACTAAATACACCTCAACATGGATTCCTAAAAGCAAGGTCATGTCTAACCAATCTCTTATGTTTTTTAGAAGAAATTACAAAGTGGGTAGATGACGGGTCACCAGTGGATGTCATCTACTTAAATTTTCAGAAAGCTTTCGATAAAGTGCCACATCAAAGATTGTTACTTAAACTAAAAGCCCATGGTATAGGCAATGATGTAATCAACTGGATAGAAAAGTGGCTTACACACAGAAGACAGAGATTAATAGTAGATGATGAGATTTCAAACTGGAAATCTGTTTTGAGTGGGATATCACAGGTATCAGTATTAGGCCCTATACTGTTTTTAATATATATAAATGATTTGGAGGATGACATATCTAACAAAGTACTCAAATTTGCAGATGACACAAAAGTATTCAGAAAGGTTACTAATGATACAGATAACCAAAGTTTACAGGATGATCTGGAAAAATTAGTTAAATGGTCAGAAAAAAGGCAAATGGTATTCAATTTTGGGAAGTGTAAATGTATACACATAGGACATGGAAATATGGACGAGGAATATAAAATGGGGGATGCTGTACTAGGTAGAACCACACAAGAAAAGGATTTAGGAGTAACATTTAATGCTGGCGTGAAAGTTTCAGAGCAATGTGGGATTGCTGGTTCGAAAGGAAATCAAATTCTATGGCTAATTAGGAGAACTATCACATATAAGGAGAAACATCTAATTGTACCCCTGTACAAAGCAATAGTTAGACCACATTTGGAATATTGTATTCAAGCATGGAGGCCATATCGTAAAAAAGACATAGATAAGCTAGAAAGAATACAACGAATAGCAACTAAGATGATTCCAGAATTAAGAGACCTTAGTTACGAAAGTCGCTTATTACAATGTGGTTTGACAACACTAGAGACCAAATAGAAGTGTTTAAAATAGCGAACGGTTATGAGGATGTTGATACGAATATGTTCTTCAAACTTAAAGAAGGCAGTAGAACCAGAGGACACAAAGCAGCATTAGTTAAGGAGCAGTGTAGGTTGGACATGAGAAAGTACTCTTTCTCACAGAGGGTGATAAATGAATGGAACAAACTGCCAAATGATTGTGTTAATGCTAGTAGTGTGAATATGTTTAAAAATAGAATTGACAGATATCTGATAAGGGCGGGCTACACATAGATGAGAAAATTGTTGGATTCTCGATAAGCCAATGGCTTCCTTGTCCACTTGCCATCTGGAACTTGTTGTTCGAGATGGCAATCTTGTTAAATGTATGCATGCATGTGTGCACCCTCTATATATATATATATATATATATATATATATATATATATATATATATATAATATATTGAGAACAGTATTATTTACTTTAAAGTGTGTGAGGATGGAGGAAGTAGTAAGGAAATACAGAGGAGAGTGCAAGCAGGAGCAGCAGTGTGGAGGAGAAGGCATTATGTGGGACAGAGGAGAGTGCAAGCAGGAGCAGCAGTGTGGAGGAGAGTGGAAGGCATTATGTGGGACAGAGGAGAGTGCAAGCAGGAGCAGCAGCGTGGAGGAGAGTGGAAGGCATTATGTGGGACAGAGGAGAGTGCAAGCAGGAGCAGGAGAGTGGAGGAGAGTGGAAGGCATTATGTGGGACAGAGGAGGGTGCAAGCAGGAGCAGCAGCGTGGAGGAGAGTGGAAGGCATTATGTGGGACAGAGGAGGGTGCAAGCAGGAGCAGCAGCGTGGAGGAGAGTGGAAGGCATTATGTGGGACAGAGGAGGGTGCAAGCAGGAGCAGCAGCATGGAGGAGAGTGGAAGGCATTATGTGGGACAGAGGAGTGTGCAAGCAGGAGCAGCAGCGTGGAGGAGAGTGGAAGGCATTATGTGGGACAGAGGAGAGTGCAAGCAGGAGCAGCAGCGTGGAGGACAGTGGAAGGCATTATGTGGGACAGAGGAGAGTGCAAGCAGGAGCAGGAGAGTGGAGGAGAGTGGAAGGCATTATGTGGGACAGAGGAGAGTGCAAGCAGGAGCAGCAGCGTGGAGGAGAGTGGAAGGCATTATGTGGGACAGAGGAGGGTGCAAGCAGGAGCAGCAGCGTGGAGGAGAGTGGAAGGCATTATGTGGGACAGAGGAGGGTGCAAGCAGGAGCAGCAGCGTGGAGGAGAGTGGAAGGCATTATGTGGGACAGAGGAGAGTGCAAGCAGGAGCAGCAGCGTGGAGGAGAGTGGAAGGCATTATGTGGGACAGAGGAGAGTGCAAGCAGGAGCAGGAGAGTGGAGGAGAGTGGAAGGCATTATGTGGGACAGAGGAGAGTGCAAGCAGGAGCAGCAGCGTGGAGGAGAGTGGAAGGCATTATGTGGGACAGAGGAGGGTGCAAGCAGGAGCAGCAGCGTGGAGGAGAGTGGAAGGCATTATGTGGGACAGAGGAGGGTGCAAGCAGGAGCAGCAGCGTGGAGGAGAGTGGAAGGCATTATGTGGGACAGAGGAGAGTGCAAGCAGGAGCAGCAGCGTGGAGGAGAGTGGAAGGCATTATGTGGGACAGAGGAGAGTGCAAGCAGGAGCAGGAGAGTGGAGGAGAGTGGAAGGCATTATGTGGGACAGAGGAGAGTGCAAGCAGGAGCAGCAGCGTGGAGGAGAGTGGAAGGCATTATGTGGGACAGAGGAGAGTGCAAGCAGGAGCAGCAGTGTGGAGGAGACATTATGTGGGACAGAGGAGAGTGCAAGCAGGAGCAGCAGCGTGGAGGAGAGTGGAAGGCATTATGTGGGACAGAGGAGAGTTCAAGCAGGAGCAGCAGTGTGGAGGAGACATTATGTGGGACAGAAAACTGAAGAAACAACTAAAATGCAGGCTAGACGAGAAAGAAGGGGAGGTGGAATAATTTTGTATATTAAAGAATCTATCCAAGCATATGAAATTACACTGAAAAGTGAAGCAGATAGTGTGGAAGCAATTTGGTGTAACATAGTTACCAGGAACTCAACATTAACAATAGGAGTAGTTTATCGTAGTCCTAACATAGGACAAGAGGAAGATGTAAAATTACAAAAGGCGATAAGGGAGGTGAGCAAGGGAGAATGTGTTATAATGGGTGATTTTAACCATGGCCATATACAATGGGAATCATTAGAGAGTGCTGGAGGTGACGACCATCAGTTTCTACTTCTAACACAGGATTGTTTCCTTACTCAACATGTCTTGGAACCAACCAGAGGTGGGAATGTGTTACATTTAATTTTGTCTTAACAAAGGCAAATATAAAGTGATGAGAACATATCTAGCAAATATAGATTGGAATAACTTGCTGAAGAACAAGACAGCAACAGAATGCTGGACTTGTTTAAAATATGAGATTGAGGGCATTATTGAGAAATTTATTCCATTAAGAAAACAAGGGAAAAGATCCAGGAAAAAACACCTGTCAAAAGAAGCTATTAGAAAAATTGCTCACAAACAGATGCTGTGGAAGGTCTATAAACACACTGGAAATGTAGAAGACTACACAAACTACAAAGAGGCACTTAACCTAGCTACAACTGAAATTAGAAAATCTAAAAGAACCTTTGAACAAAAATTGGCAGGTAATATAAAAAATGACAGCAAGAGTTTCTATGCTTATGTAAGGAGTAAACAGAAAGTTCGAGATAAGGTCGGACCACTGGAAAACAACAGTGAAAACATAATTTCAGATGGGTTCCAAATGGCAGAGGTCCTGAATGAGTATTTTAGCTCAGTTTTTACCACAGAAGATATCAGCTCACTTCCAGTTCCATTGACTAAATTTGAGGGCAATAAATCAGAACATTTAGGGCAGTTATTTGTAACTCCTGAAATGATAGCAAAGAAAATTAAGAAGATGAAAGATAATAAATCACCTGGAGTTGATGGGATATCACCAAAACTGCTAAAGGAAATTGTTGATCAAATTAGTACACCACTTGCAAACTTATTTAACTTGTCACTAGAAGAAGGAATAGTTCCTTCAGAATGGAAAGAAGCAAACATTATGCCACAATTTAAGAAGGGATCGAGGAAGAAGCCAGAAAATTACAGACCAGTGAGTTTAACATCAGTTGTATGTAAATTACTCGAAACATTAATTAGAGACCACATGGTGGAATTCCTCATAAAACATAAACTAATAAATACATCTCAACATGGATTCCTAAAAGCAAGGTCATGTCTAACCAATCTCTTATTTTTTTTAGAAGAAATTACAAAGTGGGTAGATGACGGGTCACCAGTGGATGTTGTCTACTTAGATTTTCAGAAAGCTTTCGATAAAGTGCCACATCAAAGATTGTTACTTAAACTAAAAGCCCATGGTATAGGCAATGATGTAATCAACTGGATAGAAAAGTGGCTTACACACAGAAGACAGAGAGTAATAGTAGATGGTAAGATTTCAAACTGGAAATCTGTTTTGAGTGGGGTACCACAGGGATCAGTGTTAGGCCCTATACTGTTTTTAATATATATAAATGATTTGGAGGATGACATATCTAGCACAGTACTCAAATTTGCAGATGACACAAAAGTATTCAGAAAGGTTACTAATGATACAGATAAACAAAGTTTACAGGATGATCTAGAAAAATTAGTTAAATGGTCAGAAAAATGGCAAATGTTATTCAATTTTGGGAAGTGTAAATGTATACACATAGGACATGGAAATATGGACGAGGAATATAAAATGGGGGATGCTGTACTAGGTAGAACCACACAAGAAAAGGATTTAGGACTAATATTTAATGCTGACATGAAAGTTTCAGAGCAATGTGGGATTGCTGCTTCGAAAGGAAATCAAATTCTAGGGCTAATTAGGAGACCTATCACGTATAAGGAGAAACATCTAATTGTACCCCTGTACAAAGCAATAGTTAGACCACATTTGGAATATTGTATTCAAGCATGAAGGCCATATCGTAAAAAAGACATAGATAAGCTAGAAAGAATACAACGAAGAGCAACTAAGATGATTCCAGAATTAAGAGACCTTAGTTACGAAAGTCGCTTATTACAATGTGGTTTGACAACACTAGAGACCAGAAGAGTAAGAGGAGACCAAATAGAAGTGTTTAAAATAGTGAACGGTTATGAGGATGTTGATAGGAATATGTTTTTCAAACTTAAAGACGGCAGTAGAACCAGAGGACACAAAGCAGCATTAGTTAAGGAGCAGTGTAGGTTGGACATGAGAAAGTACTCTTTCTCACAAAGGGTGATAAATGAATGGAACAAACTGCCAAATGATTGTGTTAATGCTAGTAGTGTGAATAGGTTTAAAAATAGAATTGACAGATATCTGATAAGGGCGGGCTACACATAAATGAGAAAATTGTTGGACTCTCGATAAGCCAATGGCTTCTTTGTCCACTTGCCATCTGGAACTTGTTGTTCAAGATGGCAATCTTGTTAAATCTTGTTAAATCTACTAACATTTTTAAAAACAGAACAGAATAGATGAAAACTGGGTTAAGATCATATGGGCAAACTATGAAAGGCTTATCTCTAGCCTTGCAAATGCTCATTATTTGTAAGTGTAAGTGTTCTCCCGGCCTAATGAAATTGGCGTTTGAAATTAGAAGAACATTTTCATGTTCTCGTGATAATAAAAATCAAATTTTACAAATTTGCAAAACTTAATATAGCATGTTTGTACAGTAATCAAGGAAGTACCTTGCTCGAGTTGTTAAATTATTTAATCGTCTCTTCTGCTATGTGCCTTCTATTAACACATAAATTCATTTAAGACAAACATCAAAGAACTAGCATGAGAATGTTGTTGTCGTTCCCAACAAGCTCGTGCGCATGTCAAGTAAAGCTGGGTGCCACCAAAATAGTTTCGTAGGTACATGTATTTTGGTGGATAATTACATTTATTTGGCATAAAGACAGTCGTAATTGTTTTATATTAGCAAAAAATAGTAATTCGCTTAGCAATGAATGTAACATTATGGAATTTACTAGAATTTTGAACTTGAAAAATAGTAAACCACGCTGTTTCCTAGACTAGCCGATAGAGGGCAGCAACATAATTAAAATGGCAGCCGCCAGTGCGGAAAGCATGAAGCTTGACGGCGACGATGAAATTGCTAATCCCACATCACAACAACCACACTCGACACAGAAAAACAAACCAATATGCGTGATTGTACTCGGTATGGCTGGATCCGGCAAGACAACCTTTGTACAGGTTCATGGTATTCTCATTATTATGGTATACTGAGTGATTTTCGTGTAATATTGTTCTCTAGTGATTTCGGATTTCAAGTCGCAAGTGATTTACTCCAAACAGCCCAATCTTGGGCTACCGCAGGAGTTCTCGTCAGACTCATGTGCTGTGCCTGTGTGTATGCGCAATTAATTACCGCTAGGTGGCATCATTTTTGTAACACCCGTTAGTAAAACAAGACCGCTGTCGCTGAGCCCTTTTCAGTTGACACATGATAAAGTGATTCAGGCAAGGACCACTGGCACTGACATTCATGCTGCTGCACGGCAAGAACCCACTGGAGGCACAGTGTTTATACTGTACAGCACCCAGTCTTCGTATATCTATAGATATGCAGTGCTAATAAGAGATTATTAATATATATATATATATATATATATATATATATATATATATATATATATATATATATATATGATATATTATACCATATAACTTAAATTACTGAGTGTAGTAGATGTACCATGGATTAAGATACATGTCTCACTAATGCGACTGTTAACCCATTAGGCCCCAGGATTTTATTAAAACATGCCACCATGTACCCAGGATTTCTGGCAAATTTTGAGCGATTTTACCTCCTTGTGTTCAAAAATCTGTAGAAAAAACTATTCAATATTGACAATTACAAGTTGTGTTTATTTTGAAGAGTATTAATTTCTCCACATGCATGTATACATAGAAATAGGATATGTTAATAAAATGTTGACATTTGATCACAATTTGCAAAGACAAAATAGTACATTCATTAAAACTTTGAAAGTTGCGACTGACATTTGACAATGATCCCATACTATAACCCTATGCAACTCAGCGAAGGAAATGTAGTTATATGTGTTAAGCTATGTTAGCTTTGCACCTCTGAAAACATTATTAAATTCTGACGGTTATTTTTCAGGTTACACCATATTTTATCATGACAAATATAGAAATAAAAATTTTCGAGATAGCGTGAACAAAACTGATGAAAATCAAGAATTCCAAAAGGGCAACACATGCACGTAATGAGCTGTTGTTGTTGCAAAATGTATCCGCTAGGGTGTGGCAAAATTTGGTAGTGTTTTGTTCAGTAGTTATTCGACAGGATTTTTTTAATAGAGGGTCCTGTATGCAGTCGGCGGCGGCCATTCCAGGACTGCACAGAGCGGCCATTGTGGGATCTAATCAGTTAAATAACTATATTATGTAAGCTGTGGTTGGAAGCTTATGCCTTAATTAAGAATATATACCACTGTAAGGCAAGTTTGTAAGATAAAATTGCATTTATTACAACTAACTAATCAACTAAGCTTACTACAAAAATTATACAAAACCAAGTTTCTCAGTCATTGCACAATTTACACTCCTGATCTAACTTCAGTACCACACCAAGGTGTGAGCCTGTATAAATACAAACAGAACAAGTGTAATCAAGATCAACCCTCTCCCAGCCAACTCTTAGAGCAATTAATCAATAACTTCAAAGGGAGAGAGGGCACCAACCTGATCCTAGCTACAGTTACGTAATACCTTATTACATGCACAATCTATCCATGCCCTAATGCATGTTCATGCTGACAGTCAACTAAACTATTTTTGTACAATTGAGGATTCTTACCTTTGCAAAAAAAAATTTAGGTCCTGTCTTCTGTCGATTCGTATATCTGTAAGCCACATGAGAAATAACCATATTCATTGTCCCAAACTGTCTCCAGCAAGCCTCCAAATTTGTTTATGTCTTGGAGAGTTTAACACTAATGCACAGTGCTCACTCCAGTATGAACAACCCAACTGCCCACACTTCTAACACAACTGCTGGGATCACCCTCATCCAAATGATTAATAATCAGTCTGGTGGCCATGCCCCATTAAGAACAAATGACAATGACAAATCTTCAAGTTAACTGGTTCCTGGTGTCATCGTCACTGGCTACTAACCTGATAAGTTTATACTTCTCTGGTAGCCACCTTATCTTCATTGCTTTTGTTTGCCTTATATTGTACATGATGATGGTGAGGAGGAAATAAATTTACTTACATATGTTAGACAACTATTTGTAACATGCTATGTTCACACTAAACAGTACTCCCCTATGTGTCATGCAGTGGATGCAACTGTTTCTGCAATGAAATGCCGGCCAGTGGTCCATGCCTGCTTCACTGCAGTGAGCTGGCTTATCACTCTTGTTTATAGGGGGATGATTAATGATGCCATGCATGGCATCATGCCGTTTATGGCCAGAGCTGGGGTGAATTAAAAAAATTAGGTGGAATTATTCAATTAGAATTGAAAGATTTTTACCAAGTGGAATTTTAATTGAACGATTTTGAGTAAGTTGAATTGGAACTGAAAAAAATTAATTATTTCTAATGTGGTCCTCAATCCAACCCTATTACTGTCTATGAACTCAACATCTTTGTAGCAGCTAATTTGTCCACCATTTGAAGATTTGAGGTCAGAACCAAATGAAGTCAGAACCAAATTTGAACAAAAGGTCTGCATGGCAACGTTACCATGTTGGAAAAAAGAACTCAGAAGTTCTGCTCAAATCAAACTATGGTGGGGTGTAATGAGTTTACTTTGAATTCAATACAGGTTGCAGCTCCTGCGCTAAGATAACATTTGTTGTCTGCCTGCACATATCTGAAACTATGCCCTTTGTGTGTACTAGGAATGTGTGAAGCCATACCATTGAATTGATCCTAGCCCTGTTCATCATCCTGTTCCTGTTCATCATCCTGTTCCTGTTCATCATCCTGTTCCTGTTCATCATCCTGTTCCTGTTCATCATCCTGTTCCTGTTCATCATCCTGTTCCTGTTCATCATCCTGTTCCTGTTCATCATCCTGTTCCTGTTCATCATCCCATTCACTGTGTCATTCCATTCATGGCATTATGGCATGCAGTGCCATTCATGGCATGCAGTGCCATTCATGGTATCATGGCATGCAGTACCATTCATGGCATCATGGCATGCTGTGCCATTCATGGCATCACGGCATGCAGTGCCATTTACTGACACGGATTGTGCCAACAGATCAAGGCTACCCTGCCTTCTTTTGTCCTAAAACAAACTGATGTTTGACACAAAAGTGACGCAAACTAGTAACATCTCAAGATTTTTTTAATACTTTTTCAGTTTGGGTGTGTACTTCATTATTCTATATGACAGTAATGATGAAAAGATAGTTGTTAAAGACGGTACAATGTGATTAGAGATTTGTATATCTTGAATTGCATACAAGGAAATTTATTAGCTATGTTGAGTGTGTTATCAAATTATCAGTCAGACTTTACCATAGTAAGTATTAATAGTGTGTATCATCAGGGCATACATTTACTTTTACTTTTCTAAATGTCCTTTTACACAAATTTTTTTCTGTTGAACAAATGCGAACTAAACATTATTGTGCTTAGGAATATTTTATTGACGTCTGGAATTGTGCCTTATGTACAATGACAAAAATTAGTAATGTTATGAATAATGTTTTCAAAAATATATAAAACTAATCTGTTGCACACATTCTGTCGATGCTTCACACTTTGGTAGAGTAGTTTATTGGCAACAAGATCCAAGCAGCAGCAGATATGCAAAGCTAATTTGTTTTCATGGCAATCTTACAACCCCTGGATGCCAGTCCCTTCATGTGCAAAGTTTTTGAAGGCCAAAAAAACTATTTTTCGGTTTTGAAATCATTCTTATAGGCAAACAACAACAATTAGATATCTGGTGTTATCTCTTTATTATGTTCAGTCAGTCAGTCAAAATCACATGTTTCTATTCGTTCCTATTCCAAAGTTATGACAATTTAAAAAGGATGAGGTGTTGAGTGACACCTTCTGAGAAGTGATCATATCGTAATGTGTAGAAATTAACTGCCCATGTTTTGTTTGGAATTGTCTGTTTATCATTTTCACGTTTCTTCCAGAGGATCACTGCACATTTGCACACCCATAAAACTCCCCCGTATGTCATCAACCTGGACCCTGCTGTCCTGGAGGTCCCCTTCCCAGCAAACATTGGTAAGTTAGTATGCAATGTGAAAACAGACCTGCACTGGCAGGGTTGTTTGATTTAAATCATTTGATTTAAATCATGATTTAAATCACTCCAAAAAAAATCATTGATTTATGATTTTTTATTTCGGATTGTTTTAATCGCTGATTTATATGAATTTAACACAAATAATTTTTAGAAGCAAAGTTTTATCTGTTTTTTAATACAAAAGCACAATGTGCGTACACTTGTATAGTTGTATTGTCATCAGATAGCCTGATAGTCAAATATTTTATGACATTGTGTATGTTTGAGCTATTCCCTTTCTGAATGTAGTGAAGCCACACAAACTTGTCTTCCAGAGGAAGTATCTTTTCAAGTCAGAAGCCCTGAGTTAAAGTCCACTTAGAGCTTGTGCTAGTTGTTACCAATTCAGTATGTTGACTCAAGTGAGACAGTTTTGGTGACAACTGTTTAGACACACAGCATGCTTATGCAACTACAGGGGTAAGGCCTTGTGGACATTGCCTAATGTCTTTATATAAGCAAAAATCAAGTACCTTCTGTTAAAGCAAGTACCCAAATCGATTTGAATAGAACATGTTTGAAAGAGTTTATAAATATAAACCTCTATAGATAAATATCTATATGCCAGATTTAAAATAAATTAAAGAAATCCAATTTTTTTTATTTAAAAAAAATCATGATTTTTTCAACCCTGTACACTGGTAAAATTACACATTTGTGATTCTGTTTATTTTTATTCTCTTACATTGGTTCATACGGTCTTCTTATGCCCATTTAACAATTTAGTTACCTACTGGGTATTTGTTTTTTGTACACTGCCACACAGTTCTTTATTTGTTGATAACTTACTTTATTAACACCATCTTTGGGGTATGCCTATTAGTTTCCATGATCCATCTAACAGCCTCTTGTCTTCATCTTCATGTGATTATACAAATTTGTGGGGGAAAAACTGGCAGAGACCACATATTTATTTCAAGAAAAGTGGCACCAGTTGGGTTTGAAACTTTAAAATTGCAGTACTAAGATAAGATAGTGGGCATCTAATGTCACAACCATGTAGTATGGGCATCTAATGTCACAACCATATGGCATGGGCATCTAATGTCACAACCATGTAGTATGGGCATCTAATGTCACAACCATGTAGTATGGGCATCTAATGTCACAACCATGTAGTATGGGCATCTAATGTCACAACCATGTAGTATGGGCATATAATGTCACAACCATGTAGTATGGGCATCTAATGTCACAACCATGTGGCATGGGCATCTAATGTCACAACCATGTAGTATGGGCATCTAATGTCACAACCATGTAGTATGGGCATCTAATGTCACAACCATGTAGTATGGGCATCTAATGTCAACCATGTGGCATGGGCATCTAATGTCACAACCATGTGGCATGGGCATCTAATGTCACAACCATGTGGCATGGGCATCTAATGTCACAACCATGTGGCATGGGCATCTAATGTCACAACCATGTAGTATGGGCATCTAATGTCACAACCATGTAGTATGGGCATCTAATGTCACAACCATGTAGTATGGGCATCTAATGTCACAACCATGTGGCATGGGCATCTAATGTCACAACCATGTGGCACCATTCATATTGAAGTTTACTTCACATGCAGGCAATGACTTCACACCAAACAATCACAGCATAAATGCTACACATACGTTGGATTAATCCAACATCTCAACAATTTATATTATTAATGATCTATATTCAGACAATTGATTTATTAACTGTTAATGTTCACCGTCTGTCTGGTAACCACACATTAATACATATAAGTATTGTAACCATTTTGGATCTCTTCCTGTATTATTGAGTTTAAATATCTGGCTCAAATACAAGGCTCCAAGCATCTAATTGACTCGGAATGCAGATTGATGTGTTGGGAATGTGCTGACCAATGTTAGTAGATGACTAGATGTTCCCTGTCTTCTTGTTTCAGATATCAGAGACACAGTCAATTACAAGGAAGTTATGAAGCAGTATCCTATATTGATCTCTTGACGTACGGTACTGGATGGTGTCAAAGTATATTAAAAATACGACCACATCAACTACTAATTGAATGGGTCTCCTAAGAATCTACTGCAATCTAACAGAGTAGTTGGATTAAACCAGTCACTGTAGACCAGTGAGAGAGGCAAGACTGGAGTAGGCATTCTGTTGAACCGTATTACTTATAACTCATTAACTACTCCTATTAGTAACAAATACTTGATTCAGAAGCACCTAAATATATCCAGGGGTGATATGTTTCGAAATGTTTTTTGGCATGGTTTTTACTCAAGAAACTAGTTGCTGTTCTGTCTTTGAATACTCAGTTTCTTGAGGGGTAAAATCTATGTCAAAATTCACATTCCAAGAAACCGTAACGTTGATCCATTTTCCAAATGTTGTTATAAAGTTGAGTGGATGTGTGTGTTTGTCTTTAATTCACATCAAGATACTCCCTTGGGCCCAACGGGGGCATTGTGACGTCGCTGAATCTGTTCGCCACAAGGTTTGACCAGGTTTGTGTTCTTAGTCACATCTGTCTCATCTGCTTTCGTGCTCAATTGTTTTCATAATAACACATTGTTAATGTGGGAGGATTTCAAGAATGGCTACTGGCATGCAACAGGCAGCATGGCTTTAGTACCACGTGACCTAATAGGTCTTGTAGCATGTGTACGGCTGTCAGCAGGCAGCATGGCTTTAGTGCCACGTGACCTAATAAGTCTTGTAGCATGTGTACGGCTGTCAGCAGGCAGCATGGCTTTAGTGCCACGTGACCTAATAGGTCTTGTAGCATGTGCACAGCTGTCAGCAGGCAGCATGGCTTTAGTGCCACGTGACCTAATAGGTCTTGTAGCATGTGTACGGCTGTCAGCAGGCAGCATGGCTTTAGTGCCACGTGACCTAATAGGTCTTGTAGCATTGTCAGCAGGCAGCATGGCTTTAGTGCCACGTGATCTAATAGATCTTGTAGCATGTGTACGGCTGTCAGCAGGCAGCAAGGCTTTGGTGCCACATGATCTAATAGGTCTTGTAGCATGTACACAGCAGGCAGCATGGCTTTAGTGCCACATGTTTTAATAGGTCTTGTAGCATGTACATGGCTGTCAGCAGGCAGCATGGCTTTAGTGTTACGTCATCTAATAGGTCTTGTAGCATGTGCACGGCTGTCAGCAGGCAGCATGGCTTTAGTGCCACATTGTATGGTGCGTGATATTATGGGAACAATTAAAAAGTTATGAATTATTAAAAATAAATTGCCCACAGGCCTTAGATGCTTATTTAATTAAACTCATCAGTTTCATTCTACAGGTGATGGGGTTTCTTGAGAAGAAAAGCCAGCAGTGCAAGTAAGTCAATGGTTGTGACACGACATGACCCCTTTAAATTAAAGTGATTCTCTGGTGGTCCAAACTCATTAAATTTTAAATATAATGAGTTTGATTATGTTGTTTAATACTTCCACATGTAAGAATCTCCAAGAAATATTTCACCATTTGATGTAGTTCATTTACTTTGCATAGAGAGTGTAGAAATGTTGGCTTATATGTGTACAATTTTACATAACCCAATTCTTTGTCAGTCATAATTTTAGAAGAGTTTAGTTAGTTTTTGGTCAGATCTTAATGAGAAATAATTTCTGGAAGAGCTGCTTGGCATATCAGTCAAGTCTGGTTCAGAAAATCAGAAATAAAAAATTTTACCAGTTTATCAACTCTTCATTTAGAGTAATTTCATCAGTGGTTCCCCTCCTCAATCAACACCAGTTTAAGTGTGGTAGTGACATCTAGCTTCTTAACGCAGTAATGGCAGCAAGGCTGTAGACTTCCCAGAGAAGACAATTTGGTGTTTGGATGAACAGTTCTGCCAAACAGTAAAGTGTGAAATGTTTTGATAGATGCTGGATATATCATTATATATCTAAGAACTTAACTTTTTGTTTGACTAAAAAATATTAATAAATTGTGTGTCAAAATTTTTGTCTCCATCAGACATGTCTTGCTGGACACGCCTGGACAGATTGAGGTCTTCACCTGGTCAGCTTCTGGCTCCATCATCACAGAAACACTGGTCGGTCCATCTCTAGGGTTGATTGATTGTTTTTTATTCCAAGTTATGGTTAAAAAATTACGTATTGTTGGCTGTTCGTGTGAATATACTATTGTTTAACTGAGTAATACGTTTTCTCTAATAACGTTTATACAGAATACACATTAATATGTCCTTGACAAGCAACAGTCAATAGCGGTGTTGTTCTGTTATTCTATATATATTAATATAAATATATTTACCTAATTTTGCATTAATGAGTTTTATAATATCTCCTACTTTTAATCTCGAAATTGTAGACTATTTAAATAAAGTAAGTGTTATATTAATAGTACATTTTATGGCAACATTGTCACTTCATCCAGTGGGCGAAATATTAAAGTGTTGTCATTTGTCACCAGGCATCCAGCATGCCAACAGTGGTGGTGTATGTGATGGACACGGCCAGGAATGTCAGCCCTGTCACTTTCATGTCCAACATGCTGTATGCATGCAGTATTCTTTACAAGACAAAGCTGCCATTCATCATTGTCATGAACAAGGTCAGTGGTGCATCAGCATTAATCATAATAAATTAATCATGGCAGGCTTTATTGTGTTAAATTAAAAAGCAGTACAACTAAATAATTTTCCTCTCAGGAGGAAGTGGCTAAATCTAGAAACCTGTCAATTATTCAGGGTTTGGCAGTAACACTGTAAACAAGTCTCAAGGTCAACTTGCTAGTGCTAAATCTGATGCATTATTAATTTTTAGGATATGCTGCTAATGGAGAGGATGTCTAATATAAACTAATCTGCTTGTGAAAGCTTAGGCGTATTTTTATTTTTAGACAGATAATAGTAACAGCAACTTACCTTTTTCACTGGAACCAACCACTCTCGTGGAGATCCATCTAGACTTGGGACACCAGCACTTTTTTTGCTGTCAAATTACAATTTTAAGTGAACTTGGAACGTGGCAGTAATAAATGTTATATATATATATTTATATATATAAATATATATATATATATATATATATATATATATATATATATGTATAATTATTTATGCAATTTTAGGTAAAGTGAGATCATTTTATTTCCAGTGGATTCAGGTGCTATATACATTCCTGTTATTATCGTATTTGTTATCCTGTTTCAGACAGACATCGTGGACCACCGGTTCGCTGTGGACTGGATGACAGACTTTGAGGCGTTCCAGGAGGCCTTGGAACAGGAGACATCTTATGTATCCAACCTCACACGCTCCATGAGCCTGGTCCTCGACGAGTTCTACTGCAATCTCACCGTCAGTGATGCCTCTCTTTCATTACACAATGTATCTTTGTCTTAAGAGTTCTTTGAAGTCCCTGTCTTTGCATGTAGAAATTTGTTTTTAGTTTAAAACGATGGTACCCTTAAAAGTAGTTTCTATATTCCAGTGTGTGGGCGTGTCGGCTGTAACTGGGGCAGGGATTGCTGAGTTCTTCGATGCAGTTGACAAGGCAGCAGAAGAGTATGAGAGGTATGTATTCAGTTGACAAGGCAGCAGAAGAGTATGAGAGGTATGTAGTCAGTTGACAAGGCAGCAGAAGAGTATGAGAGGTATGTAGTCAGTTGACAAGGCAGCAGAAGAGTATGAGAGGTATGTAGTCAGTTGACAAGGCAGCAGAAGAGTATGAGAGGTATGTAGTCAGTTGACAAGGCAGCAGAAGAGTATGAGAGGTATGTAGACAAGGCAGCAGAAGAGTATGAGAGGTATGTAGTCAGTTGACAAGGCAGCAGAAGAGTATGAGAGGTATGTAGTCAGTTGACAAGGCAGCAGAAGAGTATGAGAGGTATGTAGTCCGTTGACAAGGCAGCAGACGAGTATGAGAGGTATGTAGACAAGGCAGCAGAAGAGTATGAGAGGTATGTAGTCCATTGACAAGGCAGCAGAAGAGTATGAGAGGTATGTAGTCAGTTGACAAGGCAGCAGAAGAGTATGAGAGGTATGTAGTCCGTTGACAAGGCAGCAGACGAGTATGAGAGGTATGTAGTCCATTGACAAGGCAGCAGACGAGTATGAGAGGTATGTAGTCCATTGACAAGGCAGCAGAAGAGGTATGTAGTCAGTTGACAAGGCAGCAGAAGAGTATGAGAGGTATGTAGTCAGTTGACAAGGCAGCAGAAGAGTATGAGAGGTATGTAGTCAGTTGACAAGGCAGCAGAAGAGTATGAGAGGTATGTAGTCAGTTGACAAGGCAGCAGAAGAGTATGAGAGGTATGTAGACAAGGCAGCAGAAGAGTATGAGAGGTATGTATTCAGTTGACAAGGCAGCAGAAGAGTATGAGAGGTATGTAGTCAGTTGACAAGGCAGCAGAAGAGTATGAGAGGTATGTAGTCCGTTGACAAGGCAGCAGATGAGTATGAGAGGTATATAGTCCATTGACAAGGCAGCAGAAGAGGTATGGAGTCAGTTGACAAGGCAGCAGAAGAGTATGAGAGGTATGTAGACAAGGCAGCAGAAGAGTATGAAAGGTATGTAGTCAGTTGACAAGGCAGCAGTTCTTATTTATAGGTGATTTTTGAGGAATTAGGCATTTGGATAAGTTAATGGGGAGTAGTAACCTGGTATTTTTAAGTCATTTCTGAAAATTTCAGACTGATTCATGGTTGGTGACTTGAGTTTAAAATCTATATTTAAATAAAATAATTTTATTGAAAAAATAATTTTTTTTGTAACTTATATGACATAACTTGACCAATCTTTAGATGCATATTGCGTCTTGTGATGTTTAAGCAAATTATAAATTTAAGCCCATTTTTCTTAAAATAAACTGCATATCTGTGAGAATGTCTTGATATATGAGTTACAACATTCAACAACTGAGTTTAGAAGAATGTTGTTAGGTCATTAATGATGAGCTATGTGTGTCTTGTTAATTGACAACACTATATCTTAACCAATAGCAATGTGATGGTGACATATTGACATATAATTTACTATGACAAAAACTGAACAAGTCAAAATAGAACTGTTCTGTGTGATGAAAGGTATGTAGTCAGTAAGAACTGTTCTATGTAATGGAAGGTATATAGTCAGTAAGAACTGTTCTGTGTGATGGAACGTATGTAGTCAGTAAGAACTGTTCTGTGTGATGGAACGTATGTAGTCAGTAAGAACTGTTCTGTGTGATGGAATGTATGTAGTCGGTAAGAACTGTTCTGTGTGATGGAACGTATGTAGTCAGTAAGAACTGTTCTGTGTGATGGAACGTATGTAGTCAGTAAGAAATGTTCTGGATGATGGAAGGAGACTAAACAGTGCTTCATAATTACATAAAGTGGCCAGTACAGTGTCTATTCATATATGTAGATTTAAGATATAAATATGTGTAGTGTGTCTCTGCTGGTAGGGATTATAAGCCGGCCTATGAGAAACTGCGCAAGGAGAAGCAAGATGTCCTTCTAACCGAGCAGGAAGAACAGTTGAAGAAACTGCGCGTGGACGTCGGGGCCGGTGAAACACTCTCTCCCAGTGCCAAAGGTATGGCTCAAATATGTCAATAAAGATGTAGGTTCAAGGAAAGCAAATGGGTCATTCTTCCGAAATGTGAGCCACTTCAAAATAGCAGAGTAAAAAGTGCAACAATGTGTTTTGAAATATTATTGCCCGGAAGTAGACAATTATTTCTTAAAATTCAGTATTTTGTGGTATAACAACAACAAAAATAGTTCATTAAGAAATATAAATAAGTAAATTTAAAACAACTCCCTACAAGAAATGAAACCACATTGCCTTCTTGAATTACTGGCAAATGTATGGCACCTCAAAGTAAAGACAACTGTGATGTGAGCCAATAGGTTGTGAAGTAAACCCGACTGGATTGTGTGCCAAATAAAACTTTGCTGATGCAGTGACATATTTTCTGTCTTTTGCATTATGTTATGAATATATCAGATATATACATATGATAATATTAAGAGTTGTGTTGCATGCAAATTGTTTTAAGAGTTATGTGAAAGTAGACAGCCATAATTTAATACATGTGCTGACAATTTATCACGTTACGTAGATGAACTTGTAATTGAAACTATTTACTTTGTTTTTGTTAAGTGTTTTTTGTTCAGTTTATAATGTGATATGTCCACCAACCACTTTCTGTAAAGTTCGTTGCATGCTCCTCCGTTTGAAATGCCAGTTGGTTGAAGAAATTTGCTGTAGTGGTGAACAAACAAATCAAAATACTGTTTTGTCGAGTGTAGCATATACAGTATTTGAATATCACTAAATAATCACCATCAATTTGCAACATTTAATATGATCATTCTTAAACAGGAGCATTCTAGTTGTTTCTAGAACAGTTTTCGTTGGTTTTCGTATAATATCTTAACAAATTTGCTAGTTGCAAAATTAGCTCCTCAACTTAGAGAGGTAAATAGTTCTTCAATCCACTGATACCCCCTGGCATGGTTCTGGTCATCTCATCTCTTGCTACACCCCACAGTCATCGTTGACACCCCGTGGCATGGTTCTGGTCATCTCAACTCTTGCTATACTCCACAGTCATCGTTGACACCCCCTGGCATGGTTCTGGTCATCTTATCTCTTGCTACACCCCACAGTCATTGTTGACACCCCGTGGTATGGTTCTGGTCATCTCAACTCTTGCTACCCTCCACAGTCATCGTTGACACCCCCTGGCATGGTTCTGGTCATCTCAACTCTTGCTACCCTCCACAGTCATCATTGACACCCCCGGGCATGGTTCTGGTCATCTCAACTCTTGCTACCCTCCACAGTCATCGTTGACACCCCCTGGCATGGTTCTGGTCATCTCAACTCTTGCTACCCTCCACAGTCATCGTTGACACCCCTCATGGTTCTGGTCATCTCAACTCTTGCTACCCTCCACAGTCATCGTTGACACCCCCGGGCATGGTTCTGGTCATCTCAACTCTTGCTACCCTCCACAGTCATCGTTGAAACCCCCGGGCATGGTTCTGGTCATCTCAACTCTTGCTACCCTCCACAGTCATCATTGACACCCCATGGCATGGTTCTGGTCATCTCAACTCTTGCTACCCTCCACAGTCATCATTGACACCCCCTGGCATGGTTCTGGTCATCTCAACTCTTGCTACCCTCCACAGTCATCGTTGACACCCCCTGGCATGGTTCTGGTCATCTCAACTCTTGCTACCCTCCACAGTCATCATTGACACCCCCTGGCATGGTTCTGGTCATCTCAACTCTTGCTACCCTCCACAGTCATCGTTGACACCCCCTGGCATGGTTCTGGTCATCTCAACTCTTGCTACCCTCCACAGTCATCGTTGACACCCTCTGGCATGGTTCTGGTCATCTCAACTCTTGCTACCCTCCACAGTCATCGTTGACACCCCCTGGCATGGTTCTGGTCATCTCAACTCTTGCTACCCTCCGCAGTCATCGTTGACACCCCCTGGCATGGTTCTGGTCATCTCAACTCTTGCTACCCTCCGCAGTCATCGTTGACCACCCCTGGCATGGTTCTGGTCATCTCAACTCTTGCTACCCTCCGCAGTCATCGTTGACACCCCCTGGCATGGTTCTGGTCATCTCAACTCTTGCTACCCTCCGCAGTCATCGTTGACACCCCTGGCATGGTTCTGGTCATCTCAACTCTTGCTACCCTCCGCAGTCATCATTGACACCCCCTGGCATGGTTCTGGTCATCTCAACTCTTGCTACCCTCCGCAGTCATCGTTGACACCCCCTGGCATGGTTCTGGTCATCTCAACTCTTGCTACCCTCCGCAGTCATCGTTGACACCCCCTGGCATGGTTCTGGTCATCTCAACTCTTGCTACCCTCCGCAGTCATCGTTGACACCCCCTGGCATGGTTCTGGTCATCTCAACTCTTGCTACCCTCCGCAGTCATCGTTGACACCCCCTGGCATGGTTCTGGTCATCTCAACTCTTGCTACCCTCCACAGTCATCGTTGACACCCCCTGGCATGGTTCTGGTCATCTCAACTCTTGCTACCCTCCACAGTCATCGTTGACACCCCCTGGCATGGTTCTGGTCATCTCAACTCTTGCTACCCTCCACAGTCATCGTTGACACCCCCTGGCATGGTTCTGGTCATCTCAACTCTTGCTACCCTCCACAGTCATCGTTGACACCCCCTGGCATGGTTCTGGTCATCTCAACTCTTGCTACCCTCCACAGTCATCGTTGACACCCCCTGGCATGGTTCTGGTCATCTCAACTCTTGCTACACTCCACAGTCATCGTTGACACCCCCTGGCATGGCTCCGGTCATCTCAACTCTTGCTACACTCCACAGTCATCGTTGACACCCCCTGGCATGGTTCCGGTCATCTCAACTCTTGCTACACTCCACAGTCATCGTTGACACCCCCTGGCATGGTTCCGGTCATCTCAACTCTTGCTACCCTCCACAGTCATCGTTGACACCCCCTGGCATGGTTCCGGTCATCTCAACTCTTGCTACCCTCCGCAGCCATCGTTGACACCCCCTGGCATGGTTCCGGTCATCTCAACTCTTGCTACCCTCCGCAGCCATCGTTGACACCCCTGGCATGGTTCCGGTCATCTCAACTCTTGCTACCCTCCGCAGTCATCGTTGACACCCCTGGCATGGTTCCGGTCATCTCAACTCTTGCTACCCTCCGCAGTCATCGTTGACACCCCCTGGCATGGTTCCGGTCATCTCAACTCTTGCTACCTCCGCAGTCATCGTTGACACCCCCTGGCATGGTTCCGGTCATCTCAACTCTTGCTACCCTCCGCAGTCATCGTTGACACCCCCTGGCATGGTTCCGGTCATCTCAACTCTTGCTACCCTCCGCAGTCATCGTTGACACCCCCTGGCATGGTTCCGGTCATCTCAACTCTTGCTACCCTCCGCAGTCATCGTTGACACCCCCTGGCATGGTTCCGGTCATCTCAACTCTTGCTACCCTCCACAGTCATCGTTGACACCCCCTGGCATGGTTCCGGTCATCTCAACTCTTGCTACCCTCCACAGTCATCGTTGACACCCCCTGGCATGGTTCCGGTCATCTCAACTCTTGCTACACTCCACAGTCATCGTTGACACCCCCTGGCATGGTTCTGGTCATCTCAACTCTTGCTACACTCCACAGTCATCACTGACACCCTCTGGCATGGTTCTGGTCATATCAACTCTTGCTACCCTCCACAGTCATCATTGACACCCCCTGGCATGGTTCTGGTCATATCAACTCTTGCTACCCTCCACAGTCATCATTGACACCCCCTGGCATGGTTCTGGTCATCTCAACTCTTGCTACCCTCCACAGTCATCGTTGACACCCCCTGGCATGGTTCTGGTCATCTCAACTCTTGCTACCCTCCACAGTCATCATTGACACCCCCTGGCATGGTTCTGGTCATCTCAACTCTTGCTACCCTCCACAGTCATCATTGACACCCCCTGGCATGGTTCTGGTCATCTCAACTCTTGCTACACTCCACAGTCATCGTTGACACCCCCTGGCATGGTTCCGGTCATCTCAACTCTTGCTACACTCCACAATCATCATTGTAACGTTTCGTACTTTTCAGCGTCGATGTTGTCGAGTCAGGTGAAGAGTTCACACAAGTCGGCCGCCATGTACTTGACACCCGGGGCTGGTGACAGAGATGACAGTGACAGTGACACTGGAGACAGACAGGACGACGAAGGTAGCTTATCTCGCAGCTGACGCGTAAACATTTCTTAGCAGCTGATCTCATTAGTGTTTTTCATCTGCTGGTTTGTGCAGAAACTTGACAAGATTCTGTCCGAAAATGTCTTCCGTTGTATATCTGTATAGTTTGGTTTGTGCAATTTCCCTTTGGCTGCACTTAACATCTGAAATGAATTCCACACACCTTACAAGTAACTGAAACTATAGCTACCTTCCACAATAAAATATATTTTTTTTAATTGCATTTCCTCCTTGAATCCATGGCAGTCCCTCGTGCTGATGGTGACTTTTGCGTGTCCCTATTCATGGTATAATGCTTAGCAATTTTGGTGCGCTATTTCTCTGAGCTCAGGTTCGGTTAGTGCCAAAGAAGTTTTATTATTTTTAATGTATTTTAAAGTAAAACTGGTAAACAAAGTGTATATGAAGTCAGGAAGACTTATTTAATATACAGAACCAGTAGCCGCAATCACTGAGAGGGTATATTCTTGCTTGTGAGATATATGTCCTAATGCATGACCTTCTGCTGTGCACAGATCCCGAGGAAAAGAAGGAGTATGAGTCATTCCGGAGGTTTCTGGAGAGGGAGAAACAGAAGACATCAAAGGTGGACGATCCACCGGCCAGGAACACGTGACAGAGACTGTATCGTATGAGACAGACCCAATGAACACTATGAAGCAAGGAATGTTCCTTGTTTGCGATGGCTGCCCTTCTGCCTACTGCCGTCCATCGCGTGGCTCACAGCAGGCAAGGTCCTGTTCCAGTCGTCGCCAAAGAATCTTCTCTTCTCTGGCTCCCTGCTCTGCCTCGAGTCCCTGACAGACGGCAGTTGATTAGGCCTTGACCTTTGATGTTGTAGGGGCCACCTCGGGGACGGGCTCGGCAGCGGCGTCTTGGGGCTCAGCGGGGACGTCGTGTTGCTAGAGCCCGTGCTTCCGACCGAGATCTTGTGTTTGCGTTTCAGGGTTGTCGTTGCTGTCACGCCACTTTCGTTGATGCGTCTGTGTATGTGTGCCAGGTCGTTCTTTACGGTCGCGATGGCGCCGTGGATTCTCTCCGCCGCTCTGTCGTAAGCTCCGGTGTTCAGTCGAGTTGACGCACTCGAATCAACTATGCCGAGCTGGGCAGTGATCTTGTCAACGTCCTTCTGAAGCGCCTGTCGATTACACTAATGGTATTACTTGGAAGAAAAAGTGGAAGCTATGTGTTAATTCACTAATGAACAACAATTATATTTAATTAATACACAAAGTAATATATTTAAGTTGCCACTCTGGACATTAGTACTCAAAGATTAAATATTGACGAACATTTTAGCGAAACCTATAAAAATTATGAATTCTACCAGGCACCCTATAGGAATGATTTCCTGACCCGTGACTGCATAATGTAGCCAGTTAACATGGACATTGTATACCTGGACGGCGACGTAGATCTTGGACATGACGCGACAGCACGCCAGCCGGACATTGCCGGTCGACCTGGGCAGCTGCATGACGTCCAACAGCTCGAGTCGGTCGTCGCTGTCCTGCTGTTTCGTCGAGTCTGTGAGCGCCTGCAGGGCCTCGAGACGGCGCAGTAGGCGGGCCACGTTCTCCTGACAAACGACAGGTCATCAGTGATCGCGTACGTGTACACATCGTACAATAAAGGTCTCGCTACTTTTCTTAACAAATGTGTTTGTACAAGAATAACAATTCTACAGTGGACTCCGCTTAACAGAATCAGCCGTTTAATAGAATCATATATATTGTCTGGGACGAAATCAATCTATATTCCCGATGTTCCCATGTGTGCAGTTTAATGGAATCAAATTGCTGTGGTCCGAAGTGATTATATTAAGCGAAGTACACTGGGCTATATACTTTTCGTGTGTGTGTGTGTGCGTGCGTGCGTGCGTGTATTTATGTGGGAGGTTGGCTTTATAAATGGAGATGTTGGCCCCGGAAAGGGGGAGAAGGGAGGTTGACAGTTTTGAGACCCCTGCCGCACCCCTCACTACAGCGATCAAGGCAGACACCAAAGCACATGTAGCCGTCATTCCAGTGTGATTACTTGCCTCCAGTCGACTCATCTTGACGTTGTCCGACCCCAGGTAGACCGCGTTCGTTGAAGACGTGGCGTCTGCGACACCCAGGTGCTTGGCGATCTTCGCATTGAGCGCTTTCACCTGAACGATAACACCATCCAATTACAGCACCATTGTGCTCGGTCTGGATGCAATCACACCACCATTGTGCTCGGACTGAATACATTACAACACTATTGTGCTCGGACTGGATGCAATTACACCACCATTGTGCCCGGACTGAATCCAATTACAGCACCATTGTGCTTGGACTGAATACATTACAACACCATTGTGCTCGGACTGGATACAATTACAACACCATTGTGCTCGGACTGGATACAATTAAACACCATTGTGCTCGGACTGGATACAGTTACAACACCATTGTGCTCGGATTGGATCCAATTACATAATTGTAATTGGTTACAAACAAAATGTATTTGGAATTAGTTCTGTTTTTTATAAATGATGCCGTAATTGTATTATTTTGTCCGAACTGCCATAATTACGGTAAACAACAGTATTTTCAATGCCACATAAAAGTTCATTACATTTTTATTAATCGTGTATAAAATATTCAAATTCAACAACACACGCGCCATATAAAAAAATTGAAAAGTTTTAATTGAAATTATTGTAATAATTTTCTTGTGTATTAAGTTGGAATTAGCCCCTGATTTTTACATGTCAGTGGGAAGTAGATTAAGAGTAACGCCAACTTCTTTAGAAACTAATTACATGTATGTCTGGCACGGTCAAGTATTACGGCGATGATTGATTGACAAAATGGAAGTTGATGGTGCTTGAAGGTGTCTGACGACAAACCTGCGTGTCAAACATGGTGACGCGGCTCGTCTCGCGGGCATTGCAGCGCTCCGTGGCCTGGTAGGCCCGCGACAGCTTCTGCACCTCGGCGGCGTGGCGGCATTTGATGGCGTACCGTTCCTTCTCCAGGCCGCTGATGGCTGCCTTCTGGTGCTCCGTCGTCTGTCTCAGCTCAGCCAGGGCCTCGCGTTGCCTCTCGATCTACGGCGTGGAATACAAGTAACACGTGCTAATCCAGTCTCTCGGTCTACGGCGTAGAATACAAGTAACACGTGCTAACCCAGTCTCTCGGTCTACGGCGTAGAATACAAGTAACACGTGCTAACCCAGTCTCTCGGTCTACGGCGTAGAATACAAGTAACACGTGCTAATCCAGTCTCTCGGTCCACGGCGTAGAATACAAGTAACACGTGCTAACCCAGTCTCTCGGTCTACGGCGTAGAATACAAGTAACACGACGTGCTAACCCAGTCTCTCGGTCTACGGCGTAGAATACAAGTAACACGTGCTAACCAAGTCTCTCGGTCCACGGCGTAGAATACAAGTAACACGTGCTAATCCAGTCTCCGGTCTACGGCGTAGAATACAAATAACACGCTAATCCAGTCTCTCGGTCTACATCGTAGAATACAAGTCACACGTGCTAATCCAGTATCTCGGTCCACCGCGTAGAATACAAGTAACACGTGCTAACCTAGTCTCTCGGTCCACGGCGTAGAATACAAGTAACACGTGCTAATCCAGTCTCTCGGTCTACATCGTAGAATACAAGTAACACGTGCTAATCCAGTCTCTCGGTCCACGGCGTAGAATACAAGTAACACGTGCTAATCCAGTCTCTGGGTCTACATCGTAGAATACAAGTAACACGTGCTAACCAAGTGTCTCGGTCCACGGCGTAGAATACAAGTAACATGTGCTAACCCAGTCCCTCGGTCTACGGCGTAGAATACATGTAACACGACGTGCTAACCCAGTCTCTCGATCTACGGCGTAGAATACATGTAACACGTGCTAACCCAGTCTCTCGGTCCACGGCGTAGAATACAAGTAACACGTGCTAACCCAGTCTCTCGATCTACGGCGTAGAATACAAGTAACACGTGCTAACCCAGTCTCTCGGTCCACGGCGTAGAATACAAGTAACACGTGCTAACCCAGTCTCTCGGTCTACGGCGTAGAATACATGTAACACGTGCTAACCCAGTCTCTCGGTCTACGGCGTAGAATACAAGTAACACGTGCTAACCCAGTCTCTCGGTCTACGGTGTAGAATACAAGTACCACGTGTTAACCCAGTCTCTCGGTCCACGGCGTAGAATACAAGTACCACGTGCTAACCCAGTCTCTCGGTCCACGGCGTAGAATACAAGTACTACGTGCTAACCCAGTCTCTCGGTCCACGGCGTAGAATACAAGTAACACGTGCTAACCCAGTCTCTCGGTCTACGGCGTAGAATACAAGTAACACGTGCTAACCCAGTCTCTCGGTCCACGGCGTAGAATACAAGTACCACGTGCTAACCCAGTCTCTCGGTCCACGGCGTAGAATACAAGTAACACGTGCTAACCCAGTCTCTCGGTCTACGGCGTAGAATACATGTAACACGTGCTAACCCAGTCCCTCGGTCTACGGCGTAGAATACAAGTAACACGTGCTAACCCAGTCCCTCGGTCTACGGTGTAGAATACAAGTGACACGTGCTAACCCAGTCCCTCGGTCTACGGCGTAGAATACATGTAACACGTGCTAACCCAGTCTCTCGGTCTACGGCGTAGAATACAAGTAACACGTGCTAACCCAGTCTCTCGGTCTACGGCGTAGAATACAAGTAACACGTGCTAATCCAGTCTCTCGGTCTACGGCGTAGAATACAAGTAACACGTGCTAACCCAGTCTCTCGGTCTACGGCGTAGAATACAAGTAACACGTGCTAACCCAGTCTCTCGGTCTACGGCGTAGAATACATGTAACACGTGCTAACCCAGTCTCTCGGTCCAAGGCGTAGAATATAAGTAACACGTGCTAACCCAGTCTCTCGGTCTACGGCGTAGAATACAAGTAACACGTGCTAATCCAGTCTCTCGGTCTACGGCGTAGAATACAAGTAACACGTGCTAACCCAGTCTCTCGATCTACGGCGTAGAATACATGTAACACGTGCTAACCCAGTCTCTCGGTCCACGGCGTAGAATACAAGTAACACGTGCTAACCCAGTCTCTCGATCTACGGCGTAGAATACATGTAACACGTGCTAACCCAGTCTCTCGGTCTACGGCGTAGAATACAAGTAACACGTGCTAACCCAGTCTCTCGGTCTACGGCGTAGAATACAAGTACCACGTGCTAACCCAGTCTCTCGGTCTACGGCGTAGAATACATGTAACACGTGCTAACCCAGTCCCTCGGTCTACGGCGTAGAATACAAGTAACACGTGCTAACCCAGTCTCTCGGTCTACGGCGTAGAATACAAGTAACACGTGCTAACCCAGTCTCTCGGTCCACGGCGTAGAATACAAGTACCACGTGCTAACCCAGTCTCTCGGTCCACGGCGTAGAATACAAGTAACACGTGCTAACCCAGTCTCTCGGTCTACGGCGTAGAATACATGTAACACGTGCTAACCCAGTCCCTCGGTCTACGGCGTAGAATACAAGTAACACGTGCTAATCCAGTCTCTCGGTCTACGGCGTAGAATACAAGTAACACGTGCTAACCCAGTCTCTCGGTCCACGGCGTAGAATACAAGTACCACGTGTTAACCCAGTCTCTCGGTCCACGGCGTAGAATACAAGTACCACGTGCTACCCCAGTCTCTCGGTCAACGGCGTAGAATACAAGTAACACGTGCTAACCCAGTCTCTCGGTCTACGGCGTAGAATACAAGTAACACGTGCTAACCCAGTCTCTCGGTCCACGGCGTAGAATACAAGTAACACGTGCTAACCCAGTCTCTCGGTCCACGGCGTAGAATACAAGTACCACGTGCTAACCCAGTCTCTCGGTCTACGGCGTAGAATACAAGTAACACGTGCTAACCCAGTCTCTCGGTCTACGGCGTAGAATACAAGTAACACGTGCTAACCCAGTCTCTCGGTCCACGGCGTAGAATACAAGTACCACGTGCTAACCCAGTCTCTCGGTCTACGGCGTAGAATACAAGTAACACGTGCTAACCCAGTCTCTCGGTCCACGGCGTAGAATACAAGTACCACGTGCTAACCCAGTCTCTCGGTCCACGGCGTAGAATACAAGTACCACGTGCTAACCCAGTCTCTCGGTCTACGGCGTAGAATACAAGTAACACGTGCTAACCCAGTCTCTCGGTCTACGGCGTAGAATACAAGTAACACGTGCTAACCCAGTCTCTCGGTCTACGGCGTAGAATACAAGTAACACGTGCTAACCCAGTCTCTCGGTCTACGGCGTAGAATACAAGTAACACGTGCTAACCCAGTCTCTCGGTCTTCGGCGTAGAATACATGTAACACGTGCTAACCCAGTCTCTCGATCTACGGCGTAGAATACAAATAACGCGGGTTAAAGTGACACCAAACAGGCACACTTTAATGAAGTAATTTGTTAATTGTTGGATCGCCACGAGACTAGCAGATGATTAAGAGGAACACATTTAAGACGTGGCCCGCGTGCGCCATCACAGTCACCTGTGCGTCTTTGTCCCGCAGTGTGCGGGTCCTCTCCACATCTTCCTGCAGCAGGAGGTTGCGCTGCTGGGACAGTCGACTCTTGGCCTCCGTCTCTGCCCGCCACACGCTCCTTGTTAACGCCTCGTTCACCTGGGCCGGGCAAAAACAACGTTATACACAGTGCGACGTCGTTATACAGGTTCAGACGTTCACATGCGACATTATGCGGCATAGGATGAGAAATGTATATCATTTAGTGTGCAATTTGTCAGCGTCCAAAACGTGGCACGTCGAACATTCTATTGACAGCTGCCACAATAGAGACACTGCGTGTACGTTAAATAACTGTCCGTTTTGCGTTATGAAACAACGCAACATGAATTTTTGTAATGGGTGTGATACGCTGTCACATTGATTACACTACATAATGAGTTGTGGCTGCTGCTGCTGGTTTATCTTTGGTGAAGTACTACACAATGAGTTGTGGCTGCTGCTGGTTTCTCTTTGGTGAAGTACTATACAATGACTTGTGGCTGCTGCTGGTTTCTCTTTGGTGAAGTACTACACAATGACTTGTGGCTGCTGCTGGTTTCTCTTTGGTGAAGTACTACACAATGACTTGTGGCTGCTTCTGGTTTCTCTTTGGTGAAGTACTACACAATGACTTGTGGCTGCTTCTGGTTTCTCTTTGGTGAAGTACTACACAACGACTTGTGGCTGCTGCTGGTTTCTTTTTGGTGAAGTACTACACAATGACTTGTGGCTGCTGCTGGTTTCTCTTTGAAGTACTACACAATGACTTGTGGCTGCTGCTGGTTTCTCTTTGGTGAAGTACTACACAATGACTTTTGGCTGCTGCTGGTTTCTCTTTGGCGAAGTACTACACAATGACTTTTGGCAGCTGCTGGTTTCTCTTTGGTGAAGTACTACACAATGACTTGTGGCTGCTGCTGGTTTCTCTTTAGTGAAATACTACACAATGAGTTGTGGCTGCTGTTGATTTCTCTTTGGTGAAGTACTATACAATGAGTTGTAGATGCTGTTTATTTCTCTTTAGTGAAGTACTACACAATGACTTGTGGCTGCTGCTGGTTTCTCTTTTGTGAAGTACTACACAATGACTTGTGGTTACTGCTGGTTTCTCTTTGGTGAAGTACTACACAATGACTTGTGGCTGCTGCTGGTTTCTCTTTAGTGAAGTACTACACAATGACTTGTGGCTGCTGCTGGTTTCTCTTTGGTGAAGTACCACACAATGAGTTGTGGCTGCTGTTGATTTCTCTTTGATGAAGTACTATACAATGAGTTGTAGATGCTGTTTATTTCTCTATAGTGAAATACTACACAATGAGTTGTGGCTGCTGTTGATTTCTCTTTGGTGAAGTACTACACAATGAGTTGTAAATGCTGTTTA
>BSQZ01000016.1:11045285-11190285 GCA_033239005.1 Lamellibrachia satsuma | reverse complement strand
CGTTATACTTACTGTGGTGTTTAGTGATGTGGTTGAGAACACTTCACCTCCAGCGCGGTGTTACGTTATACTTACTGTGGTGTTTAGTGGTGTGGTTGAGAACACTTCACCACCAGCGCGGTGTTACGTTATACTTACTGTGGTGTTTAGTGATGTGGTTGAGAACACTTCACCTCCAGCGCGGTGTTACGTTATACTTACTGTGGTGTTTAGTGATGTGGTTGAGAACACTTCACCTCCAGCGCGGTGTTACGTTATACTTACTGTGGTGTTTAGTGATGTGGTTGAGAACACTTCACCTCCAGCGCGGTGTTACGTTATACTTACTGTGGTGTTTAGTGATGTGGTTGAGAACACTTCACCTCCAGCGCGGTGTTACGTTATACTTACTGTGGTGTTTAGTGATGTGGTTGAGAACACTTCACCTCCAGCGCGGTGTTACGGTATACTTACTGTGGTGTTTAGTGATGTGGTTGAGAACACTTCACCTCCAGCGCGGTGTTACGTTATACTTACTGTGGTGTTTAGTGATGTGGTTGAGAACACTTCACCGCCAGCACGGTGTTACGGTATACTTACTGTGGTGTTTAGTGGTGTGGTTGAGAACACTTCACCGCCAGCGCGGTGTTACGGTATACTTACTGTGGTGTTTAGTGTTGTGGTTGAGAACACTTCACCGCCAGCGCGGTGTTACGTTATACTTACTGTGGTGTTTAGTGGTGTGGTTGAGAACACTTCACCGCCAGCACAGTGTTACGTTATACTTACTGTGGTGTTTAGTGTTGTGGTTGAGCATACTGAGAACACTGCATCTGCACTGCCCCGTCGTCGAGACAAATCCACAAGACGCCCGACTAGGCTTGTCTAGGCATCGACACAAATAATCTTCCTATGGAACTGATAGCAACACCGTCATGTGTACATTCCTCGGAAATGTTGGATGTGTGCTGCAACAGAGATGTTTTCTCACTTTTCTCACTTTCTCACTGCAACCGTTTTTTAGTTTTCTGCAGCCAGCTGACTGTCCTGCCGCTTGTGATTTCTGGATTGTTGCTTTAAATTTAATTGTCAACTGTTGAGCCAGATGGTTATACTGAACCATGTCACCAATGTTTCATGTGAGCTGCATGTAGACCTAATCAGTGCAAAGTTACTTTTTCACCGACCAACTGTTGTAGTTTATCGCTATGATGTTCCTTTATGTGTACTGTCTATCGTCCTCCTTCTTGCAGGTGATATCTCAATAAATCCTGGACCAAAAACATTTCAAAACATGCGCTTTGCCACTACTAATGTTCGATCTGTATGTCATAAATCTGCTGCCCTTTCTGATCTGATATTATCTAAACACATAGACATTTTAGCTTTGACAGAAACGTGGCTATTAGCATCTGATACATCAGCCTGTCTTGCCGATATTTGCCCAAATGGTTTTTGCCTATACCATCACCCCCGTCGTTCAGGTAGGGGTGGTGGAGTCGCATTCCTTGTACCTGAAATATATAAAGTAGAAATTATTCATACACCTCAATACCAAAGTTTTGAGGTAATTTGTATTGTTATAAAACATTCATCCTTATCTGCTAATTTTATATGCATCTACCGTTCTCCTGCAAGCACAAGTACATTCTTTGATGAATTTCCAGATTTTCTTGAAACCACCTTACAATTCCAAGAAGACATTTACATGTTTGGAGATTTCAATATCCACCTTGATCTACCATGTCCAAATACTAGATCATTCATGGATGTCCTTCAAACATATTCATTACATCAACACGTTTCATTTCCTACACACGTTCATGGGCATTGGCTCGACCTGTTTATTACTAGATCTACTTGCACTAACATTAAAGCAATATTCCCTACTGATGGTTTATCAGATCACCATTGTGTCATTATCGATTTGTGGTTGCAAGTTGGTTCAAGATCTAGAAAAAAATTATCACATTTCGACCAATAAATAAAATTAACATAAATACCCTTCATGAGGATCTAGCAAATTCTGATCTTTTGATCAAACCTAAATCTACACTATGCGAGCTTGTTAATCAGTACAATGAAACATTAAGTAAACTTCTGGATAAACATGATCCGAAACAAACCAAAAGTGTACAAGTTCGCCCTCCATCACCATGGATGTCTAATGATATAATTGTAGCAAAACGTCGGCGTCGATATCTTGAAAGAATTTGGCGACGAACTCGTTCTCCAACTGATCGATCCCGTTATACTAAACAGCTACATATATGCAATCACATGATGTCAAAAGCAAAGTCTGATTACTATACACATTTTATCACAACAAATTCTGAAAACCCTCGGCAGATGTGGAAATCTGTTAACACAATTCTACATCGGCAGAAATTAAAAGCACTGCCTGAACATTCTTCATTGGATACATTGTGTAGTTCTTTTTCAAAATACTTTACAGATAAGATTGCTCGTATTCGATCAAATTTTGTCATTAATGATAATGACTATGATTTCCCTGAACCGACACTTTCTGAAAAAACACTACAGAGTTTCACACCTGCAACTACTAATGAAGTTCTCATCATTATTAAAAAATATCCTAACAAATCGTGTGATCTTGACCCATTTCCAACACTTCTACTAAAAAGCTGTATCGATCAACTCATCTTTCCCATTACTACTATCATAAACCTTTCAATGCAGAGTGGAGTTGTTCCACAGGATTTCAAACAAGCTCTTGTAAATCCTCTTATTAAAAAACAAACTTTGTGCAAAGATGACCTAAGGAATTATCGTCCTATCTCTAATCTCAGTTTTCTGTCAAAAATATTGGAAAAAGTAGTTGCTAATCGCCTTCATGAACATATTTACAACCATCACTTATCAAATGATCTACAGTCTGCATATAAACGATTCCACTCTACCGAAACAGCTCTTCTCAAGATACACAATGATATAGTTGATAACATGGACAATGGCAAAGTCACAGCACTCACTTTACTTGATCTCTCCGCTGCTTTCGATACAATTGATCATTCAATCCTTTTACAACGCCTCCATAGATATTTTGGAATTTCTGGCCCAGCTCTTCGGTGGTTCAAATCATTTTTATCAGACAGATATCAAAGTATTAACATATCTGGCACATTATCTAGCCCACAACATCTACCATTTGGAGTGCCACAAGGATCCGTCCTTGGCCCTGTTCTGTTCAGCTTATATACTACATCGCTCAGCCAAGTTATTGCTAATCGTAATCTCAGTCATCACCTTTATGCTGATGACACACAGGTTTACATATCACTTTCACAATCAAATGTACAAGAATCTCTTTCGACTTTTAGTGATTGCCTTACTGATATCTTGTCGTGGATGGAATCAAGTAAGCTAAAGCTTAATCCAGATAAAACAGACCTTATTATTATTGGCACTAAACAACAACGAAATAAAGTCATCAACCATTTTCCTGTTAAACTGCTTGGCAGTGATACATTTCCATCAGATACTGTTCGTAATCTAGGTGTTATCTTTGACAGTGACTTCAACTTTCGCCAGCATATCTCTCAAGTATGTAAATCCTGTTTCTATCATATTCGTGATCTTCGTCGAATTCGGCGTCACATATCTATATCTACTGCTAAAACAATATCAACGGCACTAATTAGCAGCCGTCTTGACTATTGCAATTCACTACTAAACAACATTGCTAAAAGAGACTTGGCTAAACTCCAACGAGTACAAAATTGTCTGGCACGTGTGGTTCTCAGGGCGCCTCGGTTTTCACCGTCACTACCACTACTTAAACAGTTACACTGGCTTCCAGTTTCTTACCGAATTAATTTTAAGCTGTCCACTCTTGCATATCGTGCTCTATCCACACAACAACCATTCTACTTGGCTAGTCTCCTGCATCTTTCAAATATCCCTAGGCAGCTAAGATCATCAGTTTCACAACAACTTATTGTACCTAAAACAAAACTTAACTTGGGTAAACGTGCTTTCTCTGTCGCTGCGCCTAGGGTCTGGAATGAACTCCCTATCCCTTTGAAAACATCCGAAACTATTGCTATTTTCCGAAAAAAACTCAAGACATATCTATTCCAAATTGCATTCCCACCATAAATGTTCGGTTGTCCCTCGTTCTGATACTGACTTTTGCGCGTTCTTGTTTACGATTACGCCTACTGATTTGTTGCGCCTCTGAGCTCAGGTTCCTGAGGATATAGGCGCCATAGAAGTCAATTATTATAATAATTAATTACTGTTTCACATACAAAGCAACTTTCCTCAACCTCAACTATTTTGATTACTTACTTAACATATCGACTGCCATCGGCAGCCTTCATCAGGAATTCTGGGACGGCAGGTTCTTCCTCTGTTCGCCAGTTGTCTTGGTAAGCAGGCTGTCATATGTGTAACTCAATATATATCCCCCCTCATCTTGATTCACGACTGGAGTTGTTTTTCGGATCCATGTCGCCTCTTTGATCCATCTTGTGTTTCTGTTATGTCAATAACTTTTGTCCCCCCCCCCCAGTCTATTGCAATTGTTCCTGTCTGCACGGTCTGTTATTTCAGATTTATACTCTATCATCATTGATACTCTCTTCTTTTCCCTGGTAAATCGTCTGGCTGTGATGGTTTCAAACTCCTTATAGTGTTCTTCTCAGAATCAGAATCAATTTATTATTGACAACTTTTCAGTTGGATTGTACATACAGTCACGATAAAATGCACAAAGCCACACAAGTATAATTCTGTTATAAAACATCGGAAATAATAACAACAATGCAATTAAGCTAAACTTACATCTATATACATTCACTAAAACGAACCGTGAACGCAACACACTCAGTAGGAGGCACTTTATATTAAAACTGACTTGATCAGTATAATTACATTAATACAGTTTATTTTATTCAACATAATTAAATTACATTAAACTGAAAATAAATAAATAACTTTAGATATTAAAATTGTATGTTAAAACATACCCGATAAACCATTTAAATGTTTTGACAGTGTACCAAACACCATGGTAATAACGAGTTTTTGTAGCGATTTGTGTTAGCCATTGGAACGGATAGCTCATTAAATGATCTTAGAGCATATGAAACCGTTCGAGTGTCCGGTGGTAGCTTATTCAGTTAGTGGCCAATAAGCTACTACAGAACACTCGAATGATTTCATATGTTCTAAGATCTTCTAGTCTTGTTCCAAATGTTCTCCCTGTTTCGCGAATACATGTGTGGTTAAAGCTCTTACAAGATATCTGGCATACACAGTCTGTCTTTGTACTATCTTGAATTCTTCCACTTTGTCCTTTGGATGCACTAGTATTCTCATGATGTGTTGATGAGGTCTAACAAATGTAGCGATCGCGTGGCGTTTTGATGAGGTCTAACAGATGTAGCGATCTCCTGATGTTTTGATGAGGTCTAACAGGTGTAGCGATCTCCTGGTGTTTTGATGAGGTCTAACCGATGTAGCGATCTCCTAATGTTTTGATGAGGTCTAACAGATGTAGCGATCTCCTGATGTTTTGATGAGGTCTAACAGATGTAGCGATCTCCTGATGTTTTGATGAGGTCTAACAGATGTAGCGATCTCCTGATGTTTTGATGAGGTCTAACAGATGTAGCAATCTCCTGATGTTTTGATGAGGTCTAACAGATGTAGCGATCTCATGGTGTTTTGATGAGGTCTAACAGATGTAGCGATCTCCTGATGTTTTGATGAGGTCTAACAGATGTAGCGATCTCCTGATGTTTTGATGAGGTCTAACAGATGTAGCGATCTCCTGATGTTTTGATGAGGTCTAACAGATGTAGCGATCTCATGGTGTTTTGATGAGGTCTAACAGATGTAGCGATCTCCTGGTGTTTTGATGAGGTCTAACCGATGTAGCGATCTCCTGATGTTTTGATGAGGTCTAACAGATGTAGCGGTCTCCTGATGTTTTGATGAGGTCTAACAGATGTAGCGATCTCCTGATGTTTTGATGAGGTCTAACAGATGTAGCGATCTCCTGATGTTTTGATGAGGTCTAACAGATGTAGCGATCTCCTGATGTTTTGATGAGGTCTAACAGATGTAGCGATCTCATGGTGTTTTGATGAGGTCTAACAGGTGTAGCGATCTCCTGGTGTTTTGATGAGGTCTAACAGATGTAGCGATCTCCTGATGTTTTGATGAGATCTAACAGGTGTAGCGATCTCCTGGTGTTTTGATGAGGTCTAACAGATGTAGCGATCTCCTGGTGTTTTGATGAGGTCTAACAGATGTAGCGATCTCCTGATGTTTTGATGAGGTCTAACAGATGTAGCGATCTCCTGGTGTTTTGATGAGGTCTAACAGATGTAGCGATCTCCTGATGTTTTGATGAGGTCTAACAGATGTAGCGATCTCCTGGTGTTTTGATGAGGTCTAACAGATGTAGCGATCTCCTGGTGTTTTGATGAGGTCTAACAGATGTAGCGATCTCCTGATGTTTTGATGAGGTCTAACTGATGTAGCGATCTCCTGATGTTTTATAATCCGCTGTATAGGCTCTGTTACTCCTTTGACACACGGGAGTGTGACCATACCTCTGGATTTTCTCTGTGTTCTTTTCCTTCTTCTCTGAGATTGCTGTTCTTTCACCTTCTTTATGGTCCAACTAGGTATCCCACTCGTCTCGATTCATGAATGGAGTCGTCACACTGCACCCCAAAAATCCATAAGCCAGGCAACCCTCAGACCTACTGTGGACTATACAGGGTCAGTAGGGTATACAGGGTCAATAGGGTACAGGCTGTTCTTTCATCTTCTGCATGGTCCAACTTGGGTACCTACATCTCTTGGTGATGTGCTCCACGTCTTTCTCTCTGTCCTCTGGCTCTGATACGATGTTGTTGCATCTATTCAGTAACGTTTGATAACCCCCAGTTTCTGATGTAACGGATGGTGAGAGGTAACATTCAGATATTCTTCCGATACACTAAGAGTTTCACTGTTCCATCTTCCTTTCGTATCATAAATGTGTCCAGGAAAGGCCGAGAGTCATCGCCCTCTTCTTCATGTGAACTAATGCTGGTTGTGATGTCTAATCTGTTGAGATGCTCTGTCAGTTCTTGTTCACATCCCTTCCTCACTGCTTCCATCACATCATCCACATATCTCTTCCATAGTTTCCGTTTGCAAGTTATTGGTGCTGTGAGAGAGGATACAGATTGAGTGACGTATGGGACGGCCTGCTTACCAAGACAACTGGTGAGCAGAGGAAGAACTGGCCGTCCCAGAATTCATATTGCCGTCCCAGAATTCATATATATATATATATATATATATATATATATATATATATATATATATATATATATATATATATATATATATATATATATATATATATGACTGCGTGAGGAGGGACATGAGAAGATCGGGGAGGATGAAAGATGGAGAGAGGGAGGGGCCGATAGAAAACTATGGAAAGAAAGAACAGAAAGAGTGGCTCGACAATATTTTACCTGACCCTCCCCCCTGTACAGCAGGGAACAAGGAGGAAGAGCACAATATATATATATATATATATATATATATATATATATATATATATATATATATATATATATATATATATATATATATATATATATATATATATATATATATATATAACAACTTGATGAACATGTTCACGAAAAACAACTTTCATTACAATACACGGCAATTTCGTACGTCCAAAGCCCCGTGATTTACCACATGTGTGCGCTGGGCTCCTGGTCTCCTGGTCTCCTGTGATATCTTTAGGCGGTCAACATGAGCGTCGAAGCACGTCGGAACGCGTCCGGTCTGGTCACTCTCTCCGGGCACTGGTTCCAGTTACAATCACATTCTGCACCAATTAAAGTAGTCACTACGAGGTGTGGAATGTCTCGCAGTGACAACATCTCGGCGTCCTTGACACTCGCAACAGTAGCTGCTCTCTAGCGGTCAATGAGACGGTCAACCGGGGCGGTATGATCATTAATCTCTCGTCCACACTGCGAGTCCAGTGAATGCAAATTGTCGTCGTGTCAATGGCCGTGCTGGACTCACGTTGAACGAAATGGACACGGGGGGGGGGTTGGTTGAGTACACACTAACCGCTTTCAGTAAACACATCACTTTCAACTTCGATCTCGTATTGCTAAATGAACTTATGGAGTTCGTTTGCTAAACTTTGACAGCCATCAGTGAAGATAATTAAAAATGTAGAACAGATATGTGGGTGATCATCTCGCCGCAACATTTAAAAGTACACTTTGCAAGTGAACGAATTACTGAAAGTGAGTGAATAAATTAGTGACAGATTGATTGATTGACTGACTGACTGACTGACTGAGTGAGTGAGTGAGTGAGTGAGTGAGTTAGTGAGTGAGTGAGTGAGTGAGTGAGTGGGTGAGTGAGTGAGTGAGTGAGTGAGTGAATAGGGTACGGAGAGACAGAATACAAATTAGAAAAATTATTGGTCGGTGGTAAAATACAACTTACAATACACACGCACGCACGCACGGACGGACGCACGCACCCCCCCCCCCACGCACACGGGGGGAAGCAAACAGCACCTAACTATCAACACTATTGCTGTAGAGCCTACTCTGTCGTTGACTTCCCAACAAGCCATCTGTAATGTTGACCCGTCTTGTATAACCCTCTCCTATGTACAACGTAGTCAGACCAGACATACAAGAAGTCGAGTCTTGCCAGATTGAAGGCTGCAACGTTATTAGTGCATCAACACAGACACAAAGACCAGCTCGTCCATTCGTTTTGTGACATGATTAAGTTGATGCCGTCGCGTTGTCTCCCAGGTGAGTTCACCTCCCTGCTGATCACAGTTAATGGATCTCCTGGTCTTCGTCCATTTGGCTCCGTTCTTTCCTTTGTGTCTCCCGACTTTTAATAACCCAAATAGTCCAGCGCACTCAGGCGAAGGGCTAATGGACGATAAATGTCACGGCTTTGTACAGCTGTTTCACAGCTGGGGGGTTGCGGGAAAGGTCCCACTGGGTCAGAATTATATCCTAATTCTAAGGCAAACTGCAAACTACTAAAGGTCATCACGTTAAAATTCTAAATAATTCATTTACAATATTGACACAATTAATGCACGTATATTTTGAAACACCAATAACGTGTCGCTATTATTAGAATTGATTTAACAAAATTTAACAAGATTTGCCATCCAAGCCAAAGGCCCAGATGGCAAGTGGACAAGGAAGCCATTGGCTTATCGAGAGTCCAACAATGTTCATTTACTTATAACCCGCCCTCCTGAAATTGTTGGGTATTGTCCGTTGGGTTCTTAGAATGTAAGCTTATTCCTTCACCGACTACTCGTTACATGTGGGATATGCTGCTGTCTGAAGCTCTTCCGTCTGGACACCAATGTACACTCGTCTACGTCAGCACTGGTTCAATCAACACCACTATGTGACTAATTTAATTTGCAATGTTTTCTGTAATCGTGGCCTTTTCCACCACTTTACATGTCCTTTAGAGATTTTGCCCCCTGTGGAAAATCGGTAATAGACGCTTTGAGTGCGTGCATGCATGTATGCATGCATCATGATGTGTGTATGGCACTGTACGCGTGACCAGTCCCGAGTGCATGATAATGTTTCTAAGTGGGCTTCTTGGTCTGATTCGGGAAGGTGCCGTAGGGCGATGTAAATAGCTTTGAAGCTGTAATAATAAATGATGTATGACTGTGCGTGCTTCCATTACCTTGTCTTTAGCGCCGCCATCACGCGCTCTCACGGACACGACGAGCTAGACCGGCCAACTCCCCGGACATGCACCGAGGGTGAATGAATACAGACATCACAGGACCTCGGCTGTCTGGTTTGAGTCTTTAATCGACAACACGCATGGTGTCAGAAAGGCACTTTTTAAAGTTCAATTCCCCCCCAAAGTTGACAGAGGTGACAATTGAAAGAATTGGGAGGAAGAAGATGACCCTGTTGGAGATGAAGTAACGGGAAGACGGAGCGGGGAGGGGCTATCGCCTTCCGCAATACGGATATTTTTTGGAAAAAACAATTATCTCATTTGTGCCATAATACTATGCTTTCACTGTAATAGAACATTTTTATTTTGTTCAAAAAAGAAGGATATTATTTGAAAAGAAAAGAAAAGCAGAAGATTGGCAAATAGACGGAGACTTCCCTCGCAAAGCAAGACACTTTGCACTTATCCGTAGATATTAAACTCCACAACGGCATCATGTGTTGTGGCCGAACGGTTCCTAGGCACATGATTGTTTTTGTTATTAGGCTATTCGGATTTGTACCTGTCGTTCGCTCGTTTCGACAGGGCTGTTTATGTTCGGCGAAACAACAACGACAATAATTACTACCCGAGCAACGTCGGTTGTTGACTAATATTGTCTTGTGTTGCATATTGGCCAACACTGTGGTCAGACGGTCAAGGTAATCCCACACGAGCAAACACAATCAACATTCCAGGCAGGCTCTCGCCGTATCCAGGACTGTGACACCTCCAGGTGCGTGACAGCCACGTCTCTGTGGGTCTGTGGTTGATACGTGTCGCCAAGGATTGTTTCCAAGTAGTCTAGACAATTGTCCGGAGAATGTCAAATGAATGTATTATGAATGTGTTGGCTAACGACAGTTTGCCACCCAGTAAATTGCACTGACGTGTGTATGTGAACAAACGGCGTGTCGCGTTTTCATTGTTTTTTGTGTTAAGTAAAATTTGTATTGAAACGAATGAATCTGTCGATGATGAAACAAAAAACTCTACAATTTGTCCCAAAAGACAAAGTAAGCACTTCACTACACTTGTATATACAAGCACGCGCACGAACGCACGCACGCACGTAGATTATCCTTCTCACTCACCAACTCAGTGACTCACTCTCACAGTAACTCTATCATTCTCCGTGCGTGCGTGCGTGCGTGCGTGCGTGCGTGCGTGCGTGAGCTTGGCTGAACTGACTGTTTCCCAGAAAGGTTGAGTTGGTGTTCTTGTGACCACGTCTGTCAGGCGTGAAGTGTGGGGCACTTTGAGTGGTCCAGGGACCAGACTGTGATGAAACAAGTAAGACCAGACAATAGTGTTGTAGAGGCACTCACAGTTCTTATTAGTAACAACTTAGTTTATTTCTGCTCTGTAGAGCGCACAAAATGAGTGGATAGGTGTCAAACAAATGTTGCATGTGTTAAGTCCATCGTACATATACCGATTCTTCAGTTTCCAACATGTTGGCGACTGCTTTTTGCGTTGGCAACTCAAATGAAGTTAGTATGTGTGCGTTCTCCACTCACATTTGACATGTTTAAAATCGGTCGGTCGATGGGTAGTTGCCACCTATTTCTCTGCAGATGAATTGTGTTGATGACTAAAATGGTGGACTTTATAACTCACACGGCCAAGTTACCTTCTAAATGTAGAACATTTAATCACTTGAATGGGTCATGTATAAAAACTTCAGTATATGTGATGGGATTGCCATGTTCAATTAAGTAATGTAAGAATGATTGATGAAATGCCTGGAATAAGAGACACTATAAAATAATAATGACATGAAGCCTTTGTGTAGAAGAATAGACGACATGTATCCTGAGTAGTATTGAACATTAATGACTGAATAAAACATTCCTAAATGCAAATATATACAAGATATGTAAATACATGTAGATATAGAGCCTGTTGTATAAACATTCCGTGTGTGTGTGATACTGAGTGCACAGCTGATGAAATGCTATGCCTAGTTCTATTTTAAGATAGTATAACACAATCCACATTTGAAAATTATAGTTTTATTCACAACATAACCTCCTATAACCCAATAGAATGCACTGATTTGTGAAAATAACACTGTAACATTGTGTCTAAGTACACTAAGGGTTTGTGTACAGACTCCCAGACAAACATCAATGCCACAAACTCCCTGAAAGAATGAAAACCACATCAAACACACTAAACTATACTCAACTCTACTCAACCGGGCATCCAACTGTTTCCAGCAAAACGTAGCACCACAACTTAAATATATGAAGAGTCCCTGTTGGGAGACTCAACTAATCATGTTATAAACTTTGCACTACAACTTAAATATATGAAGAGTCCCTGTTGGGAGACTCAACTAGTCATATCATAAACATTGCATCACAACTTAAGTATGTGAAGAGACAATGTTGGGAGACTCAACTAGTCATGTCATAAACTTTGCATCACAACTTAAGTATGTGAAGAGACCCTGTTGGGAGACTCAACTAGTCATGTCATAAACTTTGCATCACAACTTAAGTATGTGAAGAGACCCTGTTGGGAGACTCAACTAGTCATGTCATAAACTTTGCATCACAACTTAAGTATGTGAAGAGACCCTGTTGGGAGACTCAACTAGTCATGTCATAAACTTTGCACCACAACTGAAGTATGTGAAGAGACTCTGTTGGGAGACTCAACTAGTCATGTCATAAACTTTGCATCACAACTTAAGTATGTGAAGAGACCCTGTTGGGAGACTCAACTAGTCATGTCATAAACTTTGCATCACAACTTAAGTATGTGAAGAGACCCTGTTGGGAGACTCAACTAGTCATGTCATAAACTTTGCATCACAACTTAAGTATGTGAAGAGACCCTGTTGGGAGACTCAACTAGTCATGTCATAAACTTTGCACCACAACTGAAGTATGTGAAGAGACCCTGTTGGGAAACTCAACTATTCATGTCAGAGAATCATGACCATATTAAACACTCAAGAAAGCATGATAACCAAAATATTTTGAATAATTTGTTTATGAAATCTTAAGCCGTGTCAAGCTAGTGAGAAAGCATGGTGATCAAATGTAAATACAAACACAATTTTCAGTCACAAACCTGACCTTTTAAGTAATAAGTCAAGGAATGTTTTTCGCTGTACATATACAGGAATATATAGTGAAATAAGGATGGCACATTCTAACAAATGCTACTTCCCTAAAAAATACTTATTTGCCTATCATGAGCTCCGATCCTTTGACATGACATATACTAGACATTGGTGGAGCATGTCAAGTCAACCATTGTTGGGAATGAAAGAACCACAGAACCACTGTAGGTCAACATTTAACTTGATGTGTCAACTAGGACCAGGTTATACCTAGGATTATCTCTAAACTTTGTATGAAACTACATGAAAATGATTCCACTGATACATGTATGTACATCAAACTTTAAATTACACTGACCCAGGATACCAGAGAACATTGTCTTGTTGATATGGGCAACAACTTTGTATCCTTAAGGCAGGTAACACTTCAGCCATCATAACACCTAACTGCCAGCATGCGCTCAAAGTCAGCATCCTTAAGGTTAGGTAGCACTTCAGCCGTCATAACACCTCACTGCCTGCATGCGCTCCAAGTCAGCATCCTTAAGGTTAAGTAGCACTTCAGCCGTCATAACACCTCACTGCCTGCATGCGCTCAAAGTCAGCATCCTTAGGGTTAGGTAGCACTTCAGCCGTCATAACACCTCACTGCCTGCATGCGCTCAAAGTCAGCATCCTTAGGGTTAGGTAGCACTTCAGCCGTCATAACACCTCACTGCCTGCATGCGCTCAAAGTCAGCATCCTTAGGGTTAGGTAGCACTTCAGCCGTCATAACACATCACTGCCTGCATGCGCTCAAAGTCAGCATCCTTAGGGTTAGGTAGCACTTCAGCCGTCATAACACATCACTGCCTGCATGCGCTCAAAGTCAGCATCCTTAGGGTTAGGTAGCACTTCAGCCGTCATAACACCTCACTGCCTGCATGCGCTCAAAGTCAGCATCCTTAGGGTTAGGTAGCACTTCAGCCGTCATAACACCTCACTGCCTGCATGCGCTCAAGGTCAGCATCCTTAGGGTTAGGTAGCACTTCAGCCGTCATAACACCTCACTGCCTGCATGCGCTCAAGGTCAGCATCCTTAGGGTTAGGTAGCACTTCAGCCGTCATAACACATCACTGCCTGCATGCGCTCAAGGTCAGCATCCTTAGGGTTAGGTAGCACTTCAGCCGTCATAACACCTCACTGCCTGCATGCGCTCAAGGTCAGCATCCTTAGGGTTAGGTAGCACTTCAGCCGTCATAACACCTCACTGCCTGCATGCGCTCAAGGTCAGCATCCTTAGGGTTAGGTAGCACTTCAGCCGTCATAACACCTCACTGCCTGCATGCGCTCAAGGTCAGCATCCTTAGGGTTAGGTAGCACTTCAGCCGTCATAACACCTCACTGCCTGCATGCGCTCAAAGTCAGCATCCTTAGGGTTAGGTAGCACTTCAGCCGTCATAGCACCTCACTGCCTGCATGCGCTCCAAGTCAGCATCCTTAGGGTTAGGTAGCACTTCAGCCGTCATAGCACCTCACTGCCTGCATGCGCTCCAAGTCAGCATCCTTAGGGTTAGGTAGCACTTCAGCCGTCCATAGCACCTCACTGCCTGCATGCGCTCCAAGTCAGCATCCTTAGGGTTAGGTAGCACTTCAGCCGTCATAGCACCTCACTGCCTGCATGCGCTCCAAGTCAGCATCCTTAGGGTTAGGTAGCACTTCAGCCGTCATAGCACCTCACTGCCTGCATGCGCTCCAAGTCAGCATCCTTAGGGTTAGGTAGCACTTCAGCCGTCATAGCACCTCACTGCCTGCATGCGCTCCAAGTCAGCATCCTTAGGGTTAGGTAGCACTTCAGCCGTCATAGCACCTCACTGCCTGCATGCGCTCCAAGTCAGCATCCTTAGGGTTAGGTAGCACTTCAGCCGTCATAGCACCTCACTGCCTGCATGCGCTCCAAGTCAGCATCCTTAGGGTTAGGTAGCACTTCAGCCGTCATAGCACCTCACTGCCTGCATGCGCTCAAAGTCAGCACCGTCAAGGTTAGGTAGCACTTCAGCCGTCATAACACCTCACTGCCTGCATGCACTCAAAGTCAGCACCGTCAAGGTTAGGTAGCACTTCAGCCGTCATAACACATCACTGCCTGCATGCGCTCAAAGTCAGCACCGTCAAGGTTAGGTAGCACTTCAGCCGTCATAACACCTCACTGCCTGCATGCGCTCAAAGTCAGCACCGTCAAGGTTAGGTAGCACTTCAGCCGTCATAACACATCACTGCCTGCATGCGCTCAAAGTCAGCACCGTCAAGGTTAGGTAGCACTTCAGCCGTCATAACACATCACTGCCTGCATGCGCTCAAAGTCAGCACCGTCAAGGTTAGGTAGCACTTCAGCCGTCATAACACATCACTGCCTGCATGCGCTCAAAGTCAGCACCGTCAAGGTTAGGTAGCACTTCAGCCGTCATAACACATCACTGCCTGCATGCGCTCAAAGTCAGCACCGTCAAGGTTAGGTAGCACTTCAGCCGTCATAACACATCACTGCCTGCATGCGCTCAAAGTCAGCACCGTCAAGGTTAGGTAGCACTTCAGCCGTCATAACACATCACTGCCTGCATGCGCTCAAAGTCAGCACCGTCAAGGTTAGGTAGCACTTCAGCCGTCATAACACATCACTGCCTGCATGCGCTCAAAGTCAGCACCGTCAAGGTTAGGTAGCACTTCAGCCGTCATAACACATCACTGCCTGCATGCGCTCAAAGTCAGCACCGTCAAGGTTAGGTAGCACTTCAGCCGTCATAACACATCACTGCCTGCATGCGCTCAAAGTCAGCACCGTCAAGGTTAGGTAGCACTTCAGCCGTCATAACACATCACTGCCTGCATGCGCTCAAAGTCAGCACCGTCAAGGTTAGGTAGCACTTCAGCCGTCATAACACATCACTGCCTGCATGCGCCAAAGTCAGCACCGTCAAGGTTAGGTAGCACTTCAGCCGTCATAACACATCACTGCCTGCATGCGCTCAAAGTCAGCACCGTCAAGGTTAGGTAGCACTTCAGCCGTCATAACACATCACTGCCTGCATGCGCTCAAAGTCAGCACCGTCAAGGTTAGGTAGCACTTCAGCCGTCATAACACATCACTGCCTGCATGCGCTCAAAGTCAGCACCGTCAAGGTTAGGTAGCACTTCAGCCGTCATAACACATCACTGCCTGCATGCGCTCAAAGTCAGCACCGTCAAGGTTAGGTAGCACTTCAGCCGTCATAACACATCACTGCCTGCATGCGCTCAAAGTCAGCACCGTCAAGGTTAGGTAGCACTTCAGCCGTCATAACACATCACTGCCTGCATGCGCTCAAAGTCAGCACCGTCAAGGTTAGGTAGCACTTCAGCCGTCATAACACATCACTGCCTGCATGCGCTCAAAGTCAGCACCGTCAAGGTTAGGTAGCACTTCAGCCGTCATAACACATCACTGCCTGCATGCGCTCAAAGTCAGCACCGTCAAGGTTAGGTAGCACTTCAGCCGTCATAACACATCACTGCCTGCATGCGCTCAAAGTCAGCACCGTCAAGGTTAGGTAGCACTTCAGCCGTCATAACACATCACTGCCTGCATGCGCTCAAAGTCAGCACCCTCAAGGTTAGGTAGCACTTCAGCCGTCATAACACATCACTGCCTGCATGCGCTCAAAGTCAGCACCGTCAAGGTTAGGTAGCACTTCAGCCGTCATAACACATCACTGCCTGCATGCGCTCAAAGTCAGCACCGTCAAGGTTAGGTAGCACTTCAGCCGTAATAGCACCTCACTGCCTGCATGCGCTCAAAGTCAGCACCGTCAAGGTTAGGTAGCACTTCAGCCGTCATAACACATCACTGCCTGCATGCCCTCAAAGTCAGCACCCTTAAGGTTAGGTAGCACTTCAGCCGTCATAACACATCACTGCCTGCATGCGCTCAAAGTCAGCACCCTCAAGGTTAGGTAGCACTTCAGCCGTCATAACACATCACTGCCTGCATGCCCTCAAAGTCAGCACCCTTAAGGTTAGGTAGCACGTCAGCCGTCATAACACATCACTGCCTGCATGCGCTCAAAGTCAGCACAGTTTAAGGTTATGTTTTTTAATTACACTGATGTACAGCCATAAAGAAAACAGCAGCTAACCCCCTCCTCCCTACCTAGGGAATCAATTACGTGCACTATCGTACATGTTTTGACAACATCCCTTAGCACTAAGACATGCAGTTTGTAGCGTAAAATAAGAGGCAAGTAAACCATGGACAAGTTAATTAGGCTGCAGATGTACATACATATATTATGAGAAGCACACACATAAGTTAATGGTGGGCAAACATTCGCCTCTTTCTAGTTGACACACTCATCTCAGGACCCAGTGTTACAATCAGGAAGTAGAAAATGCTATTTAAAAGACGTGAGTCAATATCTAATTCATAAAAAAATAACAATTATTCTGCCGTCTAGTGTGTGTATCTGTGAAACAAAAAATATATTACACAAAGTAGAATCTCTTTCTGTGACCAGTGCAAAGACGACGCAACATGTTGAACATGTTATATCAACAGTGGTAAACATCTAGTGGTCAACATAGGTCAAACAGCATGCTGGTAGCAACACCAGCTTGGTAAAAAGCTTAAGAACCTTTGTATTAGCAGCAGGGCATGGGTAGCCATGTCAACTACGAAGACCAGGGTTTTAGTCCACCTACATCATTTTGAATAGTGAGTAATTTCATTCACCCTACATTATCTGTGTCTTTCGGAAGACACATAAAAGCTGTTGATCTCTCCGGCCTGGTCTTTATGCCAGGGGAAGTAACAATTCCCACACAGTGGTAAATATGGCAACAATTCTGTCAACTGTCATCTATTTGTTCCATTCAATAAATGAATGGAACAAATTATCTACAGATTGTGTAACTGCTAGCAGCGTGAATATGTTTAAAAACAAGGTTGACACATGTCTCAGAAGGGCAGGTTACACACAGATGAAAAATGTTGCCAATGGCTTCCTTGTCCACTTGCCATCTGGGCCTTTGCCTTGAATAGCAATCTTGTTAAATCTCACAAGACATGACTGGAAGAATGAAGCCGAACTGCTGGTGATTCATTCCTTCAATCATGTCCTCATGTAAGGTAGTTAGATCTTTTGCTTTATCAGTACTTTAATTGCCTATATTTATTATCAAGATGACACAAGTATTGTAGTGATGATAAACGTCATCATTACATGTGTGTGATTACTTCAGCTTGAATGCCAATGTCCTGCATGTGGCAAGTCTTTGTTGAATGACCTACTAGTGAATGTATTTAACTATTATGAACAAGAGTTCTGCATCTGTGTAAAAGTTATGTATTCCTTCCCAGGTCAACATCCGTACATTATGTACATCGCGGAATGCATTAATCTGTATGAACACATTTTAAGGAAGATTGTTTTGTTGCAGAAGTCACAGGAGAGTTAAGCGTGACCTTTCTTGTTTGTAACACTTTTTATGCTACAGAACACAAAAACACTCCCCTGAGAGACACTCCTCTGAGAGACACTCTGAGAGACACTCCTCTGAAAGACACTCTGAGAGACATTCTGAGAGACACTCTGAGAGACACTCCTCTGAGAGACATTCTAAGAGACACTCCTCTGATAGCCACAATAGGGACAGAAATATACAGCATCAGAATATATGAATGAAATGAATACTAAATCTAGTGGAAATGTCAATACCTTTAGTACTCAGGAGTGTGAATGTGATCTGACCGCATGTTGTACCGTTGGCACAGAACCACACTACCCACAGTAGCTAAACAGGGATGTAGGGAGACCGGGGATAGTTGTAGCTCCATAGGGATGTAGGGAGACTGGGGCTAGTTGTAGCTCCACAGGGATGTAGGGAGACCGGGGCTAGTTGTAGCTCCATAGGGATGTAGGGAGACCAGAGCTAGTTGTAGCTCCATAGGGATGTAGGGAGACTGGGGCTAGTTGTAGCTCCATAGGGATGTAGGGAGACCGGGGCTAGTTGTAGCTCCATAGGGATGTAGGGACACCGGGGCTAGTTGTAGCTCCATAGGGATGTAGGGACACCGGGGCTAGTTGTAGCTCCATAGGGATGTAGGGACACCGGGGCTAGTTGTAACACGGGTAAGTTGTAACAGACGTACTGCAGACAAAACTACTAATGCAAATTGTATTGTAAGGTAACAGCATGTTCATGAATAATCTTAAGCATGTCATTGTATACAAGTGATATCACTTGTGATATCACTTGTGATATCACTTGTATACAATGAAAAGGTAAAACAAATGGTTAAATTTTAAAGAAGTAATACTTTTGGTAGTCTATTTGTTAAATGTTTGTGTGCACATGACTTATCCTATATTGTTCTTCTTTGGTAGTTCTAGCTGTTACATAGGCCATTAAGCAGTGTTTAAGTATGTTTACTGTAATCACAGGTGTTGTAAGAGATGGTGCTGGGGCAAGTTGTAACATTTCCCTGGACAAGTTGTAACATTTCCCTGGACAAGTTGTAACGTTTCCCTGGACAAGTTGTAACATTTCCCTGGACAAGTTGTAACATGGCAGTATCATGTGAAACATATCCCTTGGGGAGACAAAGGGTTAAGTGCCATCCATTGTGATTCGCACGGTGATTGATAAACATTTTGTAATTAACATGATTACTTTTGTTACAGTATTTGCACGGCGTTCCAATAGGGGATCTGCCCATTACTTTTTATTCAAGTATTTTAGGTAGGGCCAATTAAGTTTTATCAGATAGTCATATCCATATATCTTAGATATGTATTAAAACTATTCAAAGCCATTAATTTTGTATACTGGTCTGCTGTTTTGCCACAATGGTAAAACATGCTACAACTTGCCCCGCTGGCTGCTACAACTTGCCCCGCTGGCTGCTACAACTTGCCCCGCTGGCTGCTACAACTTGCCCCGCTGGCTGTTACAACTTGCCCCGCTGGCTGTTACAACTTGCCCCGCTGGCTGTTACAACTTGCCCCGCTGGCTGTTACAACTTGCCCCGCTGGCTGTTACATCTTGCCCCGCTGGCTGTTATAACTTGCCCCGCTGGCTGTTACAACTTGTCTTACATCGGGGGAAATTGAAAAACTTTAGATGTCATAAAATGTATCATTGCACAAAAGTACACTGTACTATGCATTTGTTTATTCACTTGCTATATGGGGAAATATTTACGGTTTCGTTGGCATTAAAACAGTTTCGATCGGGTAGCAATTTGAACCACAATCCTTAAACCTGCTGTTTTTGTTACAACTAGCCCCAGTCTCACCTAAAAAATAATATTCATTGGTCAGTAACGACCATGTTGTTATCAACTGATCATATCTCAGTAGGCTAAAAATAACATCCATGGTAAACGTGTTACTAGCGTTATCGGTCAACTCTTAATACTTTTGAAAATACACAGTTCAGTGTCAAAGTATAACTTGCTACATTTATGACATTTGTACAGAACGATTTATGAAAGATTACTTCGTTGATAATTACTTTATGACAGATCAATTCATGACAGATCACTTCATGACAGATCAATAATTCTTCACATCTGAATGTGAAATATAAAGTTTCTCACCAGGTGATTTATTGCTCTTGTCAAACACCCGTGCTGTACAACTTCTGAGAGTGAATATGTCTGTAGAGCAACATATGAAACACGAAGTAGAACACTGGTCATTTAAACATAGTTTGAGATTGATTTTTAGAGAATTTGTGCATTTTATTATACAAACCCCCACAAGTAACCCCGTATCAGTCGCAGTGAACATCGTTGCACTTTCTCTTAAAGACACATACACCGGCTGAAATAAAACGGAGCACTATGACGCCATATCACAGCAGTAGTTGTCAAAGGCAGGTTCAACTGGGCGACTGTGAGCTAGTTCTTTCAGCCATCTCTAGTAGCAGTGACTGGTTGGCGACGGTGTTATCGGGTATGCCGTAGACAGGGGGGTAGGCATCAGGATCATACCCTAGCACAGTCAACATAGGGGCAAGTTGTCGCATCTGTTTCCGCACCTCCAGGGGTACGTGTGTCACCCACTTGGTGAGGGCGAGGGTGTTTACGGGCTTGTTCACCTGGTCGGTCGACAGTTCGTTCCTATAGGAACAGAGACAGGATTTATGATTTTCAACCCAAAGTTAATTTTTATAGAAAGTTAACTTTTCATTTCCAGTTCATTTAAAGATACAAACTAAGCAATTTCATATTCAAATTAAAGAGGGGTTTAATGTTGACAGTTCGATAGAAAATATTCAGCATCATAATGTTAAATTCGCAGGATTGCTGGTGGTCTGGCCGACTCATCAGTGATCAGACACACGAATCTCACATAAGGAAGATCAAGGCATGCTCAACCAACTAAGCATACTTGATACAAATGTAATTAGACTGCTAATTAAATATTTATCAAAACATTTATCAACGTACAAATGAGTAACACACCTATGTAGAAGGTGCATTGATTGCTCTCTCAGGTAGCAATTGAGACAATAAATATGAATTAGTCATTGTGGGTCAATCAGAAACACCAGTCGACGTTAATCTCATCCTGGGCTGACTATTGATTGACTGTTGAGGGCCATCTCATGACAGCCAAGATTAGTTTTGAAGCTTCTCTGGATTAACAAAGAATGTGTCAGACTGTCCAGTTGGTCCGACACACTATGGATTAAACTATAATTGTTTGTTTGTTGGGGGGGAGGAAAGAGGAGGGGCACAAGGGCAGGGTTGGAAGGGGGTAGAAGGGGTGTATGCATGCAAGTATAGCAAATACTACCAAAATTATGAACACAAGTTATTCCATAACTTATAAGTTGCAAGAACACTAAACAAGACAAGACAATACAAGAACCTGTCTTATAATGAGTTAAGAAATAACAAAAGTTAGTAAATATAGCATTACTAATTACTAATTACTTGTATAAATTTCTAGCTTCCATTTTAAATGTTTTGAAGCACATAAATTATATACGGGGAGGTCAAACTTATATTATTTAATTGTGATCTCCGGATCAATCTTTCATGTGGGTCGATTGTCTTATACTGACATTGGAGCTTCTGTTAATGCTGCGCCACCAATACACGGCAGAATAAATTAAGGAAATGTACAAATAATTTTGGGTATATTCTCAATTTTGGAAAAATAACATTTTAATATAATAATAATATAAAATACCTCTATTGCACTAAAATCCTTGGGAGACCCAAGGTTGGCAGTGCACCAAAACAAATGGGGTTAAGTAGTTCATAATCGATAAACAGTTCCAGTTGTAAACAGTTGGATTGGTACACTGGGGAGCTATGGAGGATAAGCAAGTTTAAAAGGTGGGTTTTCAATTTATGGTAAAATGTTGTATTTCCTCCTGCAGATTTAACACTAACAGGAGCGAGTTCCAAAGTCAGTGCAGCAACCGAAAAAGTTCTAGTTCTGAGTGAGAGAAATGAGGAAACTGGGTAACTACCCTTGCCAAAAACTTTTGCACACATTGAAGTTTCAATATGTCCTTGAGAGCAATATTATGATAAAGGGAATTGCAGTAGTCAAGTCTATTGCTAACAAGAGCAGGTGCAATAGTTTTGGTGATAGCAAGACTCGGCAAATACAACGAAGGTCACGAATGTGATAAAAGCAGCAACGACAAGTTTGTGAAATACGCTGTCTTAAATTTAAATTATTACCATAGTTGACTTCTAAATTCCGTGCTGAGATGGTCGGTGTAAAATTTTGGTTCAGCATGTGTCGGGAAAACAACAATAAAGTTTACCACACTGCTTCTGTGTGCCAATAATAAGAAACTGCATTTAACTTTCATTTGCTGTCAGTCATCCAGTGGACATATTCCCAAGGCCCAAGAGAAACTTTGAAAGGGCCTAGAATAAATGAAAGTATACTTAACTGATCCAAGGCCCAAGAGAAACTTTGAAAGGGCCTAGAATAAATGAAAGTATACTTAACTGATCCAAGGCCCAAGAGAAACTTTGAATGGGCCTAGAATAAATGAAAGTATACTTAACTGATCCAAGGCCCAAGAGAAAAGTCCCTGGTGTGGTTTATGTGACAGTTTATTGACTGCACTGGATACAAAGTATATCAAGTTGTACATGACACACCTGATAATGGGCAGGAGTAACATGAAGCTTATTCATCGCTATGTTAATATCATAACAACTCACACTGTGATCAATTTTAGTTTTTGTAGCATGCCCTACTATTCCAGCTTGATAACAATGTGGTTTCAAGTTACCAAAACTGTTGATTTCCTGCTCCGCACGTATCTCTGCTCTCGTCAACACAGTAATTGTGCAAGTGGATTAGTTAGGATGACGCACATAGAGCAGATTAGCTCGACATTAATAATTCAACATGCATATTATCTGCCTTCTAGTGCGGCCACATTAAGGGAAGGGCTGGGGGCTCGATACAAACTACAAACTGCCTAATCACATCAAACTCACTGACAACAGAGTCTGAAATATTATCTTCACAGGAATCTCTCCTGTGTTGTGCCAAGTTCAAATCAACTGTTCCCACATTTCTTGTTTCTTTCACGATATTAGTCTCACTTATCTGACTCTCCTCACTGAATCATTGAGTGTTTGTAGTCTACCTTCTCTGACTCTCCTCACTGAATCATTGAGTGTTTGTAGTCTACCTTCTCTGACTCTCCTCACTGAATCATTGAGTGTTTGTAGTCTACCTTCTCTGACTCTCCTCACTGAATCATTGAGTGTTTGTAGTCTACCTTCTCTGACTCTCCTCACTGAATCATTGAGTGTTTGTAGTCTACCTTCTCTGACTCTCCTCACTGAATCATTGAGTGTTTGTAGTCTACCTTCTCTGACTCTCCTCACTGAATCAGTGAGCATTTGTAGTCTACCTTCTCTGACTCTCCTCACTGAATCAGTGAGCGTTTGTAGTCTACCTTCTCTGACTCTCCTCACTGAATCAGTGAGCGTTTGTAGTCTACCTTCTCTGACTCTCCTCACTGAATCAGTGAGCGTTTGTAGTCTACCTTCTCTGACTCTCCTCACTGAATCAGTGAGCGTTTGTAGTGTACCTTCTCTGACTCTCCTCAATGAATCAGTGAGCGTTTGTAGTGTACCTTCTCTGACTCTCCTCACTGAATCAGTGAGCGTTTGTAGTCTACCTTCTCTGACTCTCCTCACTGAATCAGTGAGCGTTTGTAGTCTACCTTCTCTGACTCTCCTCACTGAATCAGTGAGCGTTTGTAGTCTACCTTCTCTGACTCTCCTCACTGAATCAGTGAGCGTTTGTAGTCTACCTTCTCTGACTCTCCTCACTGAATCAGTGAGCGTTTGTAGTCTACCTTCTCTGACTCTCCTCACTGAATCAGTGAGCGTTTGTAGTCTACCTTCTCTGACTCTCCTCACTGAATCAGTGAGCGTTTGTAGTCTACCTTCTCTGACTCTCCTCACTGAATCAGTGAGCGTTTGTAGTCTACCTTCTCTGACTCTCCTCACTGAATCAGTGAGCGTTTGTAGTCTACCTTCTCTGACTCTCCTCACTGAATCAGTGAGCGTTTGTAGTCTACCTTCTCTGACTCTCCTCACTGAATCAGTGAGCGTTTGTAGTCTACCTTCTCTGACTCTCCTCACTGAATCAGTGAGCGTTTGTAGTCTACCTTCTCTGACTCTCCTCACTGAATCAGTGAGCGTTTGTAGTCTACCTTCTCTGACTCTCCTCACTGAATCAGTGAGCGTTTGTAGTCTACCTTCTCTGACTCTCCTCACTGAATCAGTGAGCGTTTGTAGTCTACCTTCTCTGACTCTCCTCACTGAATCAGTGAGCGTTTGTAGTCTACCTTCTCTTCTTGACTCTCCTTCTCTGACTCTCCTCACTGAATCAGTGAGCGTTTGTAGTCTACCTTCTCTGACTCTCCTCACTGAATCAGTGAGCGTTTGTAGTCTACCTTCTCTGACTCTCCTCACTGAATCAGTGAGCGTTTGTAGTCTACCTTCTCTGACTCTCCTCACTGAATCAGTGAGCGTTTGTAGTCTACCTTCTCTGACTCTCCTCACTGAATCAGTGAGTGTTTGTAGTCTACCTTCTCTGACTCTCCTTACTTCTGTGACTCTCCTTGTCTTTGTATGGGCTGACCAAGACAGCAAGTGGGAAGGTGATTGTCTTTGTGTGGTCTGACCAAGGCAGCAAGTGGGAAGTTTATTGTCTTTGTGTATGGGCTGACCAAGACAGCAAGTGGGAAGATGATTGTCTTTGTGTGGGCTGACCAAGACAGCAAGTGGGAAGATGATTGTCTTTGTGTGGGCTGACCAAGACAGCAAGTGGGAAGATGATTGTCTTTGTGTGGGCTGACCAAGGCAGAAAGTGGGAAGTTTATTGTCTTTGTGTGGGCTGACCAACACAGCTAGTGGGAAGTTGATTGTCTTTGTGTGGGCTGACCAAGACAGCAAGTGGGAAGGTGATTGTCTTTGTGTGGTCTGACCAAGGCAGCAAGTGGGAAGTTTATTGTCTTTGTGTATGGGCTGACCAAGACAGCAAGTGGGAAGTTGATTGTCTTTGTATGGGCTGACCAAGACAGCAAGTGGGAAGTTGATTGTCTTTGTGTGGGCTGACCAAGGCAGAAAGTGGGAAGTTTATTGTCTTTGTGTATGGGCTGACCAAGGCAGCAAGTGGGAAGTTGATTGTCTTTGTATGGGCTGACCAAGACAGCAAGTGGGAAGTTGATTGTGTTTGTGTGGGCTGACCAAGACAGCAAGTGGGAAGTTGATTGTCTTTGTGTGGGCTGACCAAGACAGCAAGTGTGAAGTTTATTGTCTGACCAAGACAGCAAGTGGGAAGACGCACAAATCCATGTTTCTAACATCTGTTCTCCCAGTGGTAGACAGTAGAGCAAAATTGCATATCTACAACATCTGCTCGATCGGGTCTGAAATTATTCAAACATCAAATATTTGCATTCTGATACTAGCATTAGTAGCAATTAAATTTTTATTTGTTAAATATTTTCAGGCTGTCCACAAATGATCATTAAGGTATCATTCATGCACCTGTGCATGCATGTGCGCACGCACACCGACCCACTTATCTAATTAAAACTAATTCAACTTCCTCAATTGCCTGCTCACAATGTAGATAGTGACGTCTCTAAATATCTAATGTTGCCAGTGTCTAACTCAAGCTTATTTACTGTAAATGAGCACAAAGTAATTGACAGTTCAGTGCCATAATCAATAATCCTTAATTAGCTAACTAGCAGGTTGTCTAAAAGTATTCTAAATATCTGTTGCACTATGTCTAGGGCCGTAGGCAGGGACTGCACTAATAGAATCTCACTCAACGTGGACTTCCTCCTGGTTCTGTGACAACAACGTGGAACATGTCTAGGGCCGTAGGCAGGGACTGCACTAATAGAATCTCACTCAACGTGGACTTCCTCCTGGTTCTGTGACAACAACGTGGAACATGTCTAGGGCCGTAGGCAGGGACTGCACTAATAGAATCTCACTCAACGTGGACTTCCTCCTGGTTCTGTGACAACAACGTGGAACATGTCTAGGGCCGTAGGCAGGGACTGCACTAATAGAATCTCACTCAACGTGGACTTCCTCCTGGTTCTGTGACAACAATGTGGAACATGACAGCACTCAGAGCAGATCTGGGATGAATCCAATTCTGCAATCGGAATCGAAGACTGATTCCGAGTACAAAATCAGATTCGGGAATCGGTTGATGGGAAGCAGCAGAATAGGATTTGGAATCGGAATTGCTTACTGGAATGAAAATGTTTTTCAATTCCACAATTGCTATTTGTCTTACTTTTTCCTGTTGTGCTTTCTGTCCTACATAATGACATTGAAACCGGGGGTAGTTTTAACTGCCAACCCTGCATGTAACAACATTCATTGCTTAAAACCGTTTCCTCAACTGATTTAGCCTTTCGCAAATATGGTTCAATGGTGTCCAAATATGTAGTGTGTGAATATTTTATGTGACATCCATAGTTTATTTAATAAAAAATGCCTATTTTTGTTCAAATCATCGAAAGAATTGACTTTAGTCGTTAGACCTGGTAAGGCTCAAAATAGTGGATATCCAAAATGGTAAACACTGTGTGGGTCAATGCTGATCATGGGCGTGACCTCCATCCTCTCGCCCACCACATGACTAAGTTACAAAATTTCACCAAGGAAGAAAATTGTGATTTTTCAACAATTCTATTTTCACTTCAGTTAATGCTTGAACAAGCATTAACTAATTTAATATTTTGTCTGATGACTTAAAAAAATTACATACAAAAGTTGCACAAATGAGCTAGCATGTTGCAGTGGATACTAGGTAGGTTTGTTTTTTTGGTAAAATTAATTTGAAATGAGACTAACAAAAGAATCAAACTGATTAAGCACTTTAAATCGTCCCAGCCAACTAGAATCATGAATAATGTTTTGTCAGTTGAAAGGAGCAGCGTTATCGCTGAATGTTAAAAATAAAGTCACAGGAAAAGTCACTGAAAAAGTCAATAGGAAATAAAGTCAGTCTAAAATAAATAAAAAAATTAACTGGCCCAGATTTTTTTTTACTGGCCCAGTTCTATTTCGAACCGGCCCAGGTGAGTTTGAACTGGCCCCACAAAAATGCATTAACCATAAGATAATGATAAAGCAAAGTTTTCGTGCATAAAAACTAAAACAGAGACTGCTCTAAACCATGGTCTGTGGACGGTTCCAGTCCAATGTTTATTTAATAAAACAGATTACATTAACTTTACCGTGTAAAAGCTGCCAGACATATTTAAATCAATTCAAACCATGAAATACTACTAAGGACTACAATGTGATAAATTACTATCAAAATAAAAACTAATTATAGTCACAGGTACACTGTATACATACCCACAGGGAATATTTATCTTAATCATCAAACTTTATGGTGCTCGAGCAGCAGTAAAAATGTGCAAGACGGTACTTTGTACTCAATAAATAGTTTTCAAATAAAACAATGTTGTGACTTTATATCCCTGTGACTTTTTCATATCCAAAACAGCGACTGTGGCTTTATTACCTTACGCATCTTAAGGCCATCACCATCTGATTAACGCATTGATACCATTTGATGGTGGTATCATTTGATGGTGGTATCATTTGAAACAGTGTTTTACAGTGGAGATTGGCTGGTATGTCTCTGGTGTCTACTGAAAGTATGAATGTGTTATTGTTAGACAACATTTAGTAAGATTGCCATCCAAATAAACAAACACCAGACGACAAGCGAAGCCGCTGGTTGATCAGGAGGGTTTGTGATTGAAATCAATTTGATTTAAGGGAGTTAGGCGGCTACCTTGAAATTAAACTAACTAACATCAGTCTGTGCATCATGATCGTAACTTGAAACCAACACAAAAGTTATACTGTTGATTGAAACTATGTATGTGCTTTATGCCAATAATAAACGCAAATGACGTCTTTGCAAAAGATCATTTATTTATAACCAAAAACAATATAAAACTAAAGTACCACCAGTTGAGCCCCCACCTGCAGACAAATAAACTTTGTTTTTAATTTGTGTGATTTTAAGATGGCAAACCCTGATTTTTTGCCTGGTACCTCATTAGATTTAATAAAAAACGCACATTTTGGCCAACTTTTTGTGAAATGACATTACTCCTTATGGGTAAAATTTGGCTTATGATAACAGTTTTGCTAATTTTGCTGCTGACATAACTGTTACTATGTCAGATATTTCTAAATTGTGCAATGAGAACCCCATATATAGAGATATAATAATCGAATATTTTGGCCAAGTTTTACTGAAGTGATGTTACTCCTTGTGGGTCAAATATTTAATATTGTCCAAATTTAGCTAAATTGTGGTTTTACCACGACTTAATAAAATACCTAAAATAATAAATTTTACCACTTTTGTTATTCAAGTTTGACATATTATATGCTTTATATAATTTATGAACATATCAAATTGCAATATTCCTGCAAATTTTATATTTGAATAGTAAATACATCTTGTGTTGACTGATTATGATCAGAGTACAGTATTTTGCTAGTTTTGCATGTGATGTTGCTGTTACTGTGTTAGATATTTAAAATAAATGCACGGGACCCCCAAGTTTTTTTGCATTTTTAGGTTTTGAGGTCTAATGGATTTCATACAACTTTTAAAATTTCAAGTTTAATTACTTTTTTCTGGCTAATTGGCCACCTCAAATCATTTTAAAATTGATGTTGGTTTGTTGAGGAGTCGCCCTACACTGGCAGTGATGAGTCACCCTACCCTGGCAGTGAGGAGTCACCTTACCTTGGCAAGCAAGGGAGCTTCTGTTTAGAACGCAAGTAAGAGGGCAATTCCGTCAAATGGTCAACCTTACTATAATTTGTTTTCACATTTGGTTTATCTGTATAAATAAGGTACCATTTTGAAGATAAACATTTGTACTAAAGGGAAATATGATGGATGTATCATATCACTGCATATCATTAAAAAATATTTGATGTAAAAGACAGCAGCATAGAATATGCAACTTTTATGATAAATTAAACTTTCTGAAAAACATAGTTTTTCATCATATTTCTTTTTGTATAAGATTTTTTTATGTAGTAATGAGATTGAGTGACATAGTAGTTTACTGTCAAATTTCATTTCTCTATCTTCAGCATGATTATAGGAATCATGGTTCTAATTTGGGTCACATCCGACATTACATCCATAACACTAAAATAATATTTTTTTATTGTATTGTCTAATAATTGCTTAATCCCCCCCAAAAAAAATTAGGCAAAGTGAATTTTCAGTTCTGAGTATACATAAGTACTCAACTTTATTTTAGTCATCAGTCATTTATGGTTTATCTTCGTTATGGATGTACACATTGTACATCAGTCATTTATGGTTTATCTTCGTTATGGATGTACACATTGTACATCAGTCATTTATGGTTTATCTTCGTTATGGATGTACACATTGTACATCAGTCATTTATGGTTTATCTTCGTTATGGATGTACACATTGTACATCAGTCATTTATGGTTTATCTTCGTTATGGATGTACACATTGTACATCAGTCATTTATGGTTTATCTTCGTTATGGATGTACACATTGTACATCAGTCATTTATGGTTTATCTTCGTTATGGATGTATACATTGTCCATAATGTACTTCCACAGCCTAATTCTCACAGTGGAAAGTTGATAGGGCTACCACATGCTGTCAAATATTTAAACTACACTGGATACATACCACATATAACTAACTATGTGGCTTTAAAACCATTGTTTTCACTTAGTTAATGCTAGTTCTGTCATAAGGGAAAATTACTATGCCTAGCATTGAATTCTACATCTACTGGGACATCAATATGGACATAATATTGTCAAGAATATGACGAAACACATGTATAATACAACGTCCTAACAAAGGAATTTGACTACCCAAGGATATGTGAAATAGAGTATGTCTCAACTCCTAAGGCAGTTTATCTTCAAGAGTCTTGTCACCTTAGTCGAATCTGGTCCATTTGGGATCAACAATAAAAGAATAATAGTGTTCATTGGAAGAACTGAAACAGTGCTTTTAGATCTGACACACTAAAATTAAACATAAATACTACGTTTTTGCAAAAGAATATTAATTTATAACCGAAAACAATATAAAATTAACATACTTTGAAAATGTTATATTTGAGGCAACATTCAAAAATAATTTTTTCTGAGTACGTCTATAACAGGGTTATTTTTTAGAACATTCCACAAAAATGAGTAAAGCTGGAGGGCTGTCATTTGGCATGTTAATAGTACTAGGTTAGAACTAGGTAGGTTACATACTATGCCCATTTAAACATCCACCTACTCCACCTATGCTGTATTGCACATCTAGACAAAGTGTCCAAGATTCTTTGAAATGTATGCCCATAACGTCAGAATTGCCCAGGAGAGGCTTATTTATTGCCTTCCAGAATCAGTCACTTAAGTTACACTGTACTATCAGAGAAAGCAAGATGTGGCTTCTGGATTTTGAGGTCCTCAGTGTATATTGTACAAAACTGTGTGAGCTGTAATTAATACCTGTCTGTGGCTCCTGAGTGGGTGGTTAGCTGTTAAATCTGTTCAAGTCAATGTATCAGCATGTGGGTGGCTTGAATCCAGACACATATATCATTAGGAGAATGGTTACTTCCTACTTTATAGCACATGGCTGGCAGAGGGGGAGGGGGAGGGGGAGGGGGAGAAGCCTCCAGACTGGCCAAACCAAAAGAATTGCTTACTTTGAGAGAGAGATGCCTCCAGACTGACCAATCATCTGTTCATGATGCATCACCTGATCATGCCACCGGATGTCGAGAAAGTCGAGGACTCGCCGTATCTGCTGTGCAGGGTGTAGCACCAGTTGCTCGTAGTAGACCATGATGCACCTGTCCTGGCCAACAGTCTTACACTCATTGTACATGCTGGACATGGCACGGTTCCACTCATGTATAACGTCCTGGATGGAGCCGAGCTTGAAGCCACGTATGGTAACCTTGCGGGCAATGATGGAGTGCGCCGTAGCCCGTCCGTCCCGGATCATCAGGATAAACTTAGACTGTGGGAAGATCTTGATCAATTTGTCCACTGAGCGAAGTGTGAATGGGTCCTTGTTGCACAGACGGGGCGCCATGGCTCCATGTTTGGCAACAATGCTGAGTATATAGGCACCAAGTGCACTGTCCAATACCTCCCCAGTGATCTTTGCCTGGGTCAGTCTGGTCTCCTCCTTCACTGAGTGCATCATGTTTTTGTGCATGGCGAGGATTCGTGGAATGACGCGCGTCTCCTCGCCGCACCGCACATCCGGGTGTGCATCTAGTATAGCTCGCATGAGTGTCGTGCCGCTGCGTGGCACGCCACCGATCCATATAATGGGGATGTCCTTCTTGTAATACACGAGGTCTTCATCTGTTAGAGTCGTCTTGGTTTTCTCATACTTGTGTTCCTGTGGCTGCTGCCGGACCAGGTAGATGAAGAGAAGCACGCAGCCAGAGAGGAAGAGGAATTTGAGAAGCCCCCTGCAGCGCAGTCTTCCCAGCATCCTCACAAACATTCTCCAACGTACCATCTAGGTCGCAGTCACACAGCAGACATGATTCCTCAGACACAGTTGGTGTAGTTCACTGGCAGCTGTTGTTCACACATTTTGGACAATCACAAATCTGTGTCAACACACACTACCTTGGCTACTGTTAGAGAGCTGGAGGTAACACCACTCCACGTGGCAGAGCTGGAGGTAACACCACTCCACGTGGCAGAGTGAACGAATGAAGACTGAGTGCTCCAATAGTAGAACATCAACTCCCGTAATCAATGGCAATTTGTTATTGGCTGGCAGCTACTCAGATGGAACATGTAAATTCCTGTAGGCAGCCAAACACGCAATCACACCATCAGTCTTGCTCCTGAAAGTCAAGTCTGCTGCCAACTTACAGATCAAACACTGGTGATGCTGATGCAGTTGGAGACTGTCAATGTCTGTATCCACACTATTAGTTAAGATAATTTATTGTCTGTTTCAGTGGCGTGCCAGTGATGTGTGCAGCTGGAGAGGGCTAGGTGCTGCAGTGACAACTGACACAGTGAAGACTCGACAGGCAGGAAAATGTCATCTCATCAATACTGGCTGGCTGTCCTACAGTGACACTGTCCAATCAGTGAACCACTGCCAGAGGTCTTGCTAGGTCTTACTTAACTATGACCTCCATGTGCAGTGTGGACACTGGACACAGGGCAGTCCAGATGATGGTAACAGGTAACCAATATAGAAGACTGTCTGCAACAGAAAGACATTGGAGTCAATCAAGTGTTTCTGCTGGCTTTGAGGAGGGTTGAACTGTGCACCTAGAATTCTGTGTAAGAATGAGCCACAGTTCAAAGCTGTAATTACCACAGACACAGACAGGCTAACTGGGAGTTCTCCGAGCAGACAGTTCTCAATAGCTGCACAGTACAAGGACAAATACTTGGTCCAACAGACAACCAAATGTCTACAGTCTAACAACAAGTATCAATACAGTGGCCTGGCTCTTCACTAAACAAATCTGTACTCAAACAATATTGTCCATACATGAGAGGTCTGCTTATTAGAGGGAGGTTAACATTGAAATAGTGTTGGTATATATGTACTGTCCATGTAAGACAGACTTGTCCATGATTAATGTACAACACACCGGTATATAACTGGAGAACCCCATTTACATAAAGGTACTATACTTATGGCAGCAAAACACTATCAGTGATGGAAGGGAAGGAAAACTGAGGACCAGTATTGATGCCCGCCACACCCTGGATTTTAGGAACAAAAAACAGCAGCGGCGGCGGCGGCGGCGGCGGCGGCGGCGGCGGCGGCGGCGGCGGCAGCAACAACAACAGTTATTGGCCAGGCTAAAAACAGTATGACATGAAACATGTATAGTTTTTTTATACACTTGCTACAGACAAGATAATGGAATCATGCCATTGCTAAAGACAAGATAATGGAATCATGCCATTGCTAAAGACAAGATAATGGAATCATGCCATTGCTAAAGACAAGATAATGGAATCATCCAGGGGTGGGTTCAATTACACATAATTATATCAATTACAATTACATTTCAATTTTTAGTTCAATTACAATTACAGTTACACTCATAATTTTTCAATTCAATTACAATTACACTGTTTCAATTTCAATTACAATTACATTATGCGGAACCAAATATATTCAGCATTTGTTAATTATATAGTTTTGCACTTTTGCTGAATTTCAATATTTTGTACACAATTGATAAACAAATATAACGGTAATGATTGTAAATTGTTGAAGAATTGTGGCTTGAATTTTTAATTGTACTAAATAAAAAGACAGCCGTTTAAACATATTTTTATTATATAAATATATATTTTAAATCTGGTATATAGACATTAATAAATGTTATATATATATATATATATATATATATATATATATATATATATATATATATATATATGTTGATGTATTTATAAACTCTTTCAAATCAATGTAGGTACTTGTCTTAACAGAGGGTACATGATTTTTGCTTATATAAAGACATTAGACAATGTCCACAAGGCTTCACCTCCTGTAGTTGCATAATCTGTCTTGGAAAGGAAAGCATGCTGTGTGTCTGTGGCTGTAGCAGTGCTAATTATTGTTTGTTGAGAGGGTGGATTAGCACCTGTCCATGGCCCTGTGTACTCTAAGGGTCTCTAACCAGACTGCAAACTGGTACAGTATTAAACAATGGTAGCCCAGACTGTCTCACTTGAGTCAACATACTGAATTGAGAACAACTAGCACAAGCTCTAAGTGGACTTTAACTCAGGGCTTCTGACTTGAAAAGATACTTCCTCTGGAAGATAACTTTGTGTAGCTTCACTGCATTCAAAAAGGGAATAGCTCAGACATACACAATGTCATAAAATATTTGACTGTCAGGCTATCTGGTGTCAATACAGCTACACAAGTGTGCACACTTTGTGCTTTTGTATTAAAAGACATACAAAACTCTGTTGATCTCAATGCTTGTAAACAATTATTTGTGCTAAATTCATATAAATTACCGATTACAAAAATCAGAAGTAAAAAAAATCATAAATCAATGATTTTTTGGAGTGATTTAAATCATGATTTAAATAAAATGATTTAAATCAAACAACCCTGAACCTGTATGAGACTTAAATTATATTTTATTGACAGTTTGTTCAGGTAGTTTGTGATATGAAACATACTGTAATTGATTGTAATTGATTGTAATTGAAATAAATTTTCAATTATACAAAATATAACAATTACAATTACAATTACAGCACAAATTTGAAACCATAATCAATTACAATTACAATTACACAATTTTGCTGTAATCAATTACAATTACAATTACGTAATTGGACCCAGCCCTGGAATCATCCATTGCTACAGACAAGATAATGGAATCATCCATTGCTACAGACAAGATAATGGAATCATGCCATTGCTACAGACAAGATAATGGAATCACCCATTGCTACAGACAAGATAATGGAATCATGCCATTGCTACAGACAAGATAATGGAATCATGCCATTGCTACAGACAAGATAATGGAATCATCCATTGCTACAGACAAGATAATGGAATCACGCCATTGCTACAGACAAGATAATGGAATCACGCAATTGCTACAGACAAGATAATGGAATCACGTGCGGACAATGCTTAATAATTCATTGTTATATCTTAAAATCTATTCCCACTGTTCCATAACACCTTCGCTAATCAAATTAACACGGCTACTTATAGAAACATGGAAGGCACTAGAGGCTGGTCACGCACACACATCCATTCATGCACATAGGGAGTTCAACTTTACATACACACAAATTAGTGCAGGGAGTTCAACTTTACATTATTAGTATAGCTACAGCCTATGTCATATGGTAATGTGACCCGGGCGTAAATCAACCAGCGGGTCAAAATACTATATAGCATATCGACCTGCGTGTTACTTTCCATTTCCTTTTACTGGGAGGTTAAAAACTTTACCTTTTACTTGGAGGTTAAAACCACCCCAGTTTTACCCATTCAACCCTGTTACAGACACAAATCACGCAACAAATACAAAATAATTTACCCCTTTTGTTGAAGTTCTGTGTTGCCACACAGTTATGGAAATTAGAACTGAAAAGTTATTAATATGACTTAACACGAGTGTGAATGTGAAAATCGGAAAATTTTAATAAAAAAAAATGTCTTGGCTTTTTTAAATAAATAAAAACCAGATTGTAAAAAAGGCTTATTGAGATTCAACAAATAGTTGATCTATGTGTGGCCCTCTCTTGTCAATTCTGTTTTTAAACACATTGACACAGTCTAAATGAAAAACCAGCAGTAGTTTTCACTGAGTGGCCAAAATAGAAGATCAGTCAGAAAGGTCAGAAGAATCCCTAGAGTAATTCAACAGGTTTACAGACAATAAAGAAAAACAATCACAAATAAAGATTAATGCACAAATCTGTTGGGAGAATTCTCCAACCACAGAGCACCTGCCTAGACAGGTAGCCTTAGTTCAACAACAGGTCATTAGCTTCATTTTGTCCTGAACACTTGAGTCATCAATCAGAGAGTCTGTGAAACAGAAACATCACTTTGATAAGCATTGAGTGGGAGAGAGAGTGGGTACCAAATGTCTTTTAATACAGTCTACCGGTTTTCCGGTAGACTGTATTAAAAGTTTTTCACCTCTTCTACCGGTCTACTGGTACTAGAACATTTCTACCAGTTTTTGTGATTTTGGTGGAAAATTTTTTTTCTTCAATTTATTGGTAAAATCGGCACTGGTCAGCGAAAAATCTGGACTTTCTGGTAGATCCCATTTGAATCTGATTCTCAGCCTCGATTCCGACAACCAATGATATCGCAGCTACATGCCCTCTTGATCTATGCCATATAATTATAGCGAGTACAATTCCCCATAAGAACAGTTAAAATTTTTGTTTCGCTTGAGTTATTTCTATCTACAATTTTTAATCATTGATCGGTAGTTTCTATACGGTACGATGAAGCGTGCCTCGGTGGCTAAGCCCCAGGCACCGCGTAAGAAGTATGCCAACGCATACAAGGTTGCCTTCGAGGCCGATTTTCCATGGGTCGGAAAAAGTTTGCGATCGACGAATCATGCATTTTGCCATTTGCTCGTCTCGGTGCGCTGGCAAAGGTGCTGTTGACGATCCCCAACTCGAACGCTGCTCCAGAGACGACCTTCAGCGTGGTGAAGAAGATCGTCACAGTTGGGGAATTTGACTCTGTCAGCACTGCTGAAGTGCAAGTTGAACGAGGACATTATCAGATTCTGTAAATAGTTCACTCCCTGTGAGGGCACACTGTGGCTGGCGTGTCATGTGCACATCATACAACGACTTGTGCACTAGCTCGGCACAGGAGCGAGTGTGAATTTTATTTAGAGCATTTTGTTGTACAGCTGTATCTATATGTTGTTTGTATTTTGTTGTACAGCTGTATCTATATGTTTTTTTGTATTTTGTTGTACAGCTGTATCTATATGTTGTTTGTATTTTGTTGTACAGCTGTATCTATATGTTGTTTGTATTTTGTTGTACAGCTGTATCTATATGTTGTTTGTATTTTGTTGTACAGCTGTATCTATGTGTTGTTTGTATTTTGTTGTACAGCTGTATCTATGTGTTGTTTGTATTTTGTTGTACAGCTGTATCTATATGTTGTTTGCATTTTGTTGTACAGCTGTATCTATGTTGTTTGTATTTTGTTGTACAGCTGTATCTATATGTTGTTTGTATTTTGTTGTACAGCTGTATCTATGTGTTGTTTGTATTTTGTTGTACAGCTGTATCTATATGTTGTTTGTATTTTGTTGTCAGCTGTATCTATGTGTTGTTTGTATTTTGTTGTCAGCAGTATCTATGTGTTGTTTGTATTTTGTTGTACAGCTGTATCTATATGTTGTTTGTATTTTGTTGTACAGCTGTATCTATATGTTGTTTGTATTTTGTTGTACAGCTGTATCTATGTGTTGTTTGTATTTTGTTGTACAGCTGTATCTATATGTTGTTTGTATTTTGTTGTCAGCTGTATCTATGTGTTGTTTGTATTTTGTTGTACAGCTGTATCTATATGTTGTTTGTATTTTGTTGTACAGCTGTATCTATGTTGTTTGTATTTTGTTGTACAGCTGTATCTATGTGTTGTTTGTATTTTGTTGTACAGCTGTATCTATATGTTGTTTGTATTTTGTTGTACAGCTGTATCTGTGTTGTTTGTATTTTGTTGTACAGCTGTATCTATATGTTGTTTGTATTTTGTTGCACAGCTGTATCTATATGTTGTTTGTATTTTGTTGTACAGCTGTATCTATATGTTGTTTGTATTTTGTTGTCAGCTGTATATATACGTTGTTTGTATTTTGTGTATTTATACATTAGGGTATTTTTTTATGTCATTTGAACATTCCAGGCAGTTTCTACATATATATTTATCACTCTCAGTCAGAATTGTGTATAGCTTTGTACGTTATTTGCATGGTATTTTTATTTTATTTATCAGTATTGCCTTATTTAGCAGTATTATTCTGTAATTTGTACTTTATTAAGTGCCTTTTTATCACCATGATGTTTCATGCTGATTTGGGCATGTTTTTTTACATTACCTTATTTTTTTGCACCTTTATGCTCAGTATTTTTTACCTGCATTTTAGCCTGATGTATAATTATGTTATTTATGTACCTATATGTACCTTATTTAAATTGTATATAATTACTATTTCTTGTGTGTAATAAAATAATGTGTTTAACCATGATGGTTAATAATGTGTTTGTTGTGCTGTGTCTCGAGTGTAGCTCCCGGTCGTCGACTGACGACACGACCCCAAATTTTTTTTGTACACGCTAATCTACCCCTTTCGGGCCTTCCGAACTTGGCATGTCTGGTGGGTACTCAACACTAATCTGTAGCAATGCAATTACACTATCGACAGGAAAGTTTGTACAGCTGATACAATCAGCAAAACTGCAAAACATCTGTATGGGTTACCAAAGACATCTGCATAGGCTACCAAAACATCTTTATGGGTTACCTAAACACCTAATGGGTTGCCAAAACATCTGCATGGGTTACCAAAACATCTGCCAGGGTTACCAAAACATCTGCATGGGTTACCAAAACATATGCAGGACATCAGTTTCCATGTAGCATGTGTCTAAATGAAATTATCAGGGCCTGCAGCAGTGGCGGAGGCGGCGGCGGCGGCAGCAGAATTGAGAAAACATTCCAGTGGCTGTCTGGATAGCTTAAAGTGAGCACTTGAATAATTATAGGAACATGAATCAATCGGTTGTAACCCATTAGTTGGCATTAATGTCAACTGGCCTGGTATCTGATGACTTGACGGGATCATGCCTCAGTTACACTTCCTGGTGTGTTACAGACGAATGTAGGGCACAGTAATTTTAGATATGTGTAATAAAAAAAAAAAAATTTCATCTGACATAACTGCATTTGAGCAGGCACATTGGCAAGTTTACTGGTAGAACATGTTGACAGTGTAACTGTGGATATTTTCACCACAAGGCATGTGTGCATAGTAATTCATGCAGAAATTTGTAAAAAAATTGACAGGTATGGCACGTTCAGGCATTTTAAATGAATTAGAAGTACGAGACTGACTAAACTCGATCAGCATATCAATGAGATGATGACAATGGCAGGAAAGAAGTTTCAGAATTTTTGATGGTCTTATTTTCTTATAATCATGCAAAACATTAACATGGTCGCCAATGGGAAACGTAACAGTAGGCTGAATCCTGATGCTGTGTGACATGTGTACTTTACACGGCCCAGTGATTACAAAGCTCCAACACTGAGCTAAAGGTCAGTTTTATAGTCTGGTGGAAATGTATACAACTGAATGAGTGATACATTTGATAGCATTTCTTTGTGCATGATGTGAGTAGCAGCCAAGTTTTGCAGCCAAACGAGGTACGAGGTAGTGAGGCATAACCGCACTGGTCAATCAGTGGCGCAGAATGCAAACTACGTCCTGGATAAATGGGGTGACACCCATGTCACAGAGGGTGACAGGGCCAAGCACCTTGTGAAATAATATGAAAAAATACCTGTATTTTAAAACTAATTCACACCTATTATTATGGTTGATGTCAGCCCGGATGAACAAATCATGTGTTCCAACCACAGACATGGTTCCAACTAACAGAGCACTCTAAAAGGCGGGCAAGAATTAACAAGGATGCGTAATAGTGCCGTGCTCCCACTTCACATGCGCTGTAGTTATGGTCGCTTTTATTCTTGTTATTTTTTGTGCATGCTTGCGTACATTGGGATTTCTGTTATCAACAATTTAACAAATATAAAATAAAGTTTAAATAACAACTTAACATTTGTCGAATGTTACCGATCTTTTAATTATGCAGCACTATCACTCAATAGCACATGTTCATAATACTAGCGGAGTAGCGATGCTATTTCTCATCGACTCGTGATATCAATTATTGTCATGATGTAACGTGCATGCGTGTGTGTCCTTAAATTGGAATTGTATTGATAAAGACTAAAGACTCATTTCTTTCTTTTCTGTATATATCTTGCAGAGAGACGAACACTGTATATAGTTGCTCTTGGCAATGAAATAAACTAATGAACGTTTTCTGAAATGTTACTTATGTTTGGTAGCAATGGCTTCAAAATTTAATATTTGATAAAGGTATATATATATATATATATATACTGTCCGCCTTTTAGGTAGGGGTGCCCCACCCAACTAACTTGTATGCATGACCCATGAGCGAACTCCGAGTTGCGTTTGACGGTTTGCGAAACACAGGTACGTTTAAACGCAGTGATTCTGTAAGTTTACCTGATATACCGTGCAGTTGACTCCCGGCTGTTGTCACGTGTATAGCTGTTTGTTTTAACTGCGCGCCGGTCTGTCATAAATCGATTTTGTTGTACTGCGAATGAAAACAAAGTTCAGCGCTCTCTCCGCCTAGCTTCTCTCGGCTGTGTGTGACTGTGTCGGCGAAATGTGCGCCGTCGTAAATGCCAAATGAAATGGTAATTCTTTCGTTGGGCACTCACCTATACACCTCGAATGTAGACCTATCTGACTTAGCAATGTGGCACAGTCGGGTTTATGAAATATATTTAGTGTACAATATGAGACACTAGCGAGACACGTCTTGACTGTTGAATATGGAAAGTAGATAAAATAGGTTTACACAAGCATACTTTATTATCGCCCAATCGTAGGATTAGTGGGTTCTCGTATTGTCGTCCACGTCTTGTTTCTTCTTCTTCCTGTCAAGGACTGGGCTCCTTAAGAGCGTTGTAAGTCCTGCTCGGCGCCTCTCACGCGCCGGGAATTGGTGGGTTAGAGATAGAGACCACCACTCGTTGACTCCACGACAGGTTACACTTTTACCCCCTGTGCTGTGTCAAGTGTGTGGGATCTTTCACGTCCGCTGCCATAGACACCACGTAGAAGGGACCAACGGCTTTTAGTGTCTCTTCCGAAAGACACGGGCAAAGTGGAGTGAACGAAATTGCCCAGGTTTTGAAATGGCAGCAGGTGGTTTTGAAGTTGAACCCCGGTCCCTTCGACCGAAAGTCCGACGCTCTACCACTCGACCACCGCGCCCCACTCGACCACCGCCCCCACTTTATAAACATCCGTCATGTAAGGCAAGCCTTCAAGCCAGTGTCGTCATGTCGTGTGTCAACCATTCATATCACAGACGCACTTTTTTATTATTCTTTATTAAGTTTATTTGCATTGCAAGCAAGTTCAAGAACCGGCGGAACAGTACACGATCTCAGAGTAAAATTGGATTCCAAAACCAAATTAACCTGGACAAATCACGTCATTGACATAACTTCAAAATCTTCGAAAGTTTTAGGCATGATTAAACGAACTCTTGGCCCATGTAAACCCGAAGTTAAACAAACAGCCTACAACATAAAATAGTAAAAATCCGGCCAAAACTCGAGTAATCTTCACCCATATGGAATCCTCACACCTTTTCACAAGTTAAAAGCCGTGAAAGAGTACAACACTCTGGCTCTGCTGCCAAATTTGTTAAAAATGATTACAGACGGAACACAAATCCAGCAGATCTAATTACTGCCCTTGAATGACCAACCCTCGAACGAAAATGTATCATTAAACAAGCCACAACCTTCTACAAAATTCTAAATAACATTATTGAGATCCCCCCAGCCTACTAACCGGCTCTCAAACCCATGGACAATACGTAGCCCGCAGGTGTCGTATAAATGCAATGGTTTTTTCATTTTATCCCCGAGCCATTCGCATATGGAATATGATTCCACCAAAAATTACCAACATAAAAAACCCAAAATCATTTCAAGAAGCTATTATGGAACTCCCTTTCACCACACCTCCTCACGTAAACTGCCTTTAAAACACAGTGCTCAGCGTAAACTTATCCATAATATGGGTATGGAGACTGTCTATGTGTGCATGTGGCAAGGCAGCGACAGTATCCATACACATAACCAACCTATTCAAAATTTTTGTTTAACATCCTATACATAAAATAAATAAAACTATCAGATAAAAACTATTTCAGCAACATATTCTTTTAGTCGAATGTACCACCCACAGCGCATGCGCACAGTCACCACAAACTCCTGCGTTAGCCCAAGTTTGGGCTGTTTGGAGTATAACCACTTGAGAGCCATGCGAGATGATCACAACATTAGTACTAGTCACTAGCCTAGTCACTAGCCTACACGATCACCACCTTCAACCAGACTTCACCTATCCTGTAAATTCTCAGTTATCCGTGTGATGTCGTTCTCATTGGGGCTCATCCTCTGATGATCTCACAATGGATCTCCACCTTTGTTGGTCCCTTGCTGCCACTTGCATCTCATGGAAGTGAAGTCCTGTTCATTCTTTGAGGAACTATTACTTGATAGCACCGTCACAGATAGCACATTTTAATGCTACTTTAGAATTGTCCATATTACATGACACAAGTTCAGATCAAAATTTTTAACTGTATGATTACGACAAGTACAAGTTGTATTACACCTGTAACCAGCTAAGCCTATGGGTAATATCTATTTAAATCTGTGTTACATGACTTATATTATAAAACGTAATGCTTTTACATTGATATGCAATGGCAAAACATGCAGCTCACATGCTGGCCTAGCAATTTATTTAAACAATAAATATTGTATTAATAAATTACAATTTCCACTTGCTGTTAAACAGCCACACTGTAATCTTATTTTATAGAAATCTTGTCTTAAATTCTTACAATTGACTTAAATTGTTTGTATCCTTGACCTGCCACATGGACCCTGCGTATGTTTTAGAATATGTCACTTTGACAATGAATAAACTGCAGACTTGGAGTCGCCTACGGGCATCATATCAAACCACACCCCTACGATGGCCCAAGTCAGAGCACACACTGACCTCGGCTACATCCACTACTTACGATGTGATCATTGTTGGTGGGGGCCATGCTGGTACGGAGGCAGCTTGTGCTTCTGCTAGGATGGGTGCAAACACGCTACTCGTGACCCATAAACTGGAAACCATTGGTGAGTAGCTGCTTCTGTAGAGATGCTTCCTTTTGTTTGGCATCATGTTTAGTGAGCTGAAGGTAATGTGTTTAGTGAGCTGAAGCTTGAAGGTAACATGTTTAGTGAGCTGAAGCCTGAAGGTAATGTGTTTAGTGAGCTGAAGCTTGAAGGTAAGGTGTTTAGTGAGCTGAAGATAATGTGTTTAGTGAGCTGAAGCCTGAAGGTAACGTGTTTAGTGAGTTGAAACCTGAAGGTAATGTGTTTAGTGAGCTGAAGCCTGAAGGTAATGTGTTTAGTGAGCTGAAGCTTGAAGGTAACATGTTTAGTGAGCTGAAGCCTGAAGGTAATGTGTTTAGTGAGCTGAAGCTTGAAGGTAAGGTGTTTAGTGAGCTGAAGATAATGTGTTTAGTGAGCTGAAGCCTGAAGGTAACGTGTTTAGTGAGTTGAAACCTGAAGGTAATGTGTTTAGTGAGCTGAAGCCTGAAGGTAATGTGTTTAGTGAGCTGAAGCCTGAAGGTAACGTGTTTAGTGAGCTGAAGCCTGAAGGTAATGTGTTTAGTGAGCTGAAGCCTGAAGGTAATGTGTTTAGTGAGCTGAAGGTAATGTGTTTAGTGAGCTGAAGCTTGAAGGTAACATGTTTAGTGAGCTGAAGCCTGAAGGTAATGTGTTTAATGAGCTGAAGCCTGAAGGTAACGTGTTTAGTGAGCTGAAGCCTGAAGGTAATGTGTTTAGTGAGCTGAAGCCTGAAGGTGATGTGTTTAGTGAGCTGAAGGTAATGTGTTTAGTGAGCTGAAGCCTGAAGGTAACGTGTTTAGTGAGCTGAAGCCTGAAGGTAATGTGTTTAGTGAGCTGAAGCCTGAAGGTAATGTGTTTAGTGAGCTGAAGCCTGAAGGTAATGTGTTTAGTGAGCTGAAGCCTGAAGGTAATGTGTTTAGTGAGCTGAAGCCTGAAGGTAACGTGTTTAGTGAGTTGAAGCCTGAAGGTAATGTGCTTTGGGAAACCAAATGTTGCTATTGACATTTTTGGAAGTATGTGTTTTATAAATGGCAGAAGCTGAACGTCATTTGCCGGCCTGTTCGCCTGGTCATCTTAATCATTTGTTTTCAAACTGGTAGAAAGATTACAGTAAATGTTTCTTTAACATCTTCAAGTCAGCGTCATCACGCGTCTCTGTAAGATCCCATGCCAAGATAAGTGGCTTTATGCACCAACTAGGGTGCACAGAGCAAGTAGTAAGTATTCCAACATTATGTTACAGATAAACACATTTGAATGGAAGATTAATTATTACTTTTTGTACTTATTAATATTTGTACCCAATTCCTGTCTTTCTGGCTAAATTAATTGTTAATAGAAATACAGAGAAATGATGCAACACTTGTTGATTGTTTTATATTGTTTTATATTGTTTTATATTGTTCATATAATGATATATATTTTGTGATATTGTATTAATTACATAATTATGCATAAACTACTTGTACACATTTTTAGCTTAATGTTGTGGCATGTAAATGTGGCAGTGGGCTTCATAATTATATAATATTTCACACACTAAATAAACATGATTCAATATAGAGAAGCTTTCCCTTGCAGGAGAGATGTCGTGTAACCCATCGTTTGGCGGTATTGGAAAGGGCCATCTGATGAAGGAGGTGGATGCCCTCGATGGGGTCTGTGCACGCATATGTGGTAAGCTTACTCAGTAATTGAAATAAAACGATTGATTCATATTGGTAATAAATCATTGGAATAAAATATTATTAATTAGTTATCATTGTGAGTCGCCTCATGAACACGTGTAACTGTGGTTGTGTTAAAAACAGCTTGCGGGCCTCTAACTCCCAACACACTGTCTATAGCCAAACAAATGTTCTCAAGTTAATGTGGACTCTACTAACAGAATCATTTCAGACCAGGGCAGTTTGTTTGATCTTGATAAGCTGCATAATCATGTAGGGGAGACATGGCAGCTAAATAGTATTTTTTTTATGTCCAAACTGTAGGGTGGGTCTTACCGAGTAAAACATACACTGACAATTTTTCTGCCATACCCCCATTTTCATGGCAGCAAACAAAATGGCCGCAATATGAAGGAATGGTAGCCCATCTAAAAAATTACAACACTTAAAAACTAATGGATATTTATCTGTTCACCGTCATCACTGGCTTAGTTAATTCTATAACTCCTCTAACAATTTTCTTACATTATGAATATTTTTCTTCTTCTGAATTTTCAAAGTTATGATATTCTAAATGCAACATTTGTCGACACATTTGTATCCACTACCCCCAAGATATTGCACAAAAAAAAATTTTTTAAAGAATTTTTTTAGAGAATATGCAGTTGAACACAATAGTCAAAACCAGATTACCTTTTTCTTCCAGAGAGTTGTACTTTCTCGTGGCCAAAATGTAATTTCTTGTAAATGGTTATCAAAGATTGAATAACAGCAAGTTTTATCCATGAATAAAACTGATCTAGCCATTTTATAAAAGTGACTTTTATCGATAGTAAACTGGAATAAGTTACCAACCGATTTGATACAATGTGTCACTGCAAGAACATTCAAAGCTACATACAAAAGAACTTTGATGAACATGTATAATGATCCTGAGTAAAGTATGCTCAGTTCAGGTACTACCGGTTCTATTAGTGTCATCCTTTTTCATTATTATAATTACTATATATATATATATATATATATATATATATTTAAATATATATATATATATTGTGTAAATTAAGTTATGTTATCAGTGGTGTTTTTGTGGGGGAAGAAACACTATATAAGTTGAAAGACTTCTATTTTCTTCCCTATTTCACTTTTGTTCGTATTCAGTTGAAATGTGTAATATTTCGCATATTATGTACAATTGTGAGATAACTCATTTTTTCATTCATTCAAATGTACAAACCTATTTGAATATGGAGGAAACACATTTTGAGTAATTTAAAAAAAAAACGTCATTCCAGCTGCCATATTTACCCTTAAGTGGCGCATTTTAATACAGCAGGAATAGGGAATGAATCCGTCCCAGCCAGTATATTTAATTTCACTAAATGGCTGATTCTGTTATCCGCGATTATGTTAAGAGGAGTCCACTGTATCACAGGTACAAACAACTTTTTATATTATATATCTATTGTGACTAAATGAAGTAAAATAATTAATACATGTGTTATCGGTTGGATGTGATATGCCCCCTATGTGTTGCTCTCTCAAATTCACGTTGTACAGTGTACTATTGGATTCAGCCTACTGTTACGTTTCCCATTGGTGACCATATTAACGTTTTGCATGATTATAAGAAAACGGGACCATAAAAATTCTGAAACTTCTTTCCTGTCATTGTCATCATCTCATTGACATGTTGGTTGAGTTTTGTCAAAATCACATATTTCTAACTCTTTTAAAATGGCTGAACATGCCATGCCTGTCAATATTTACCAATTTCTGCATAAATTACTATGACACGTGCCTTGTGGCGAAAAAAATTGCCAAAAATCCTTCTGCCTATTTAAATCATCTAAAAATCCATGGTTACACTTCTAACATGTTCTACCAGCACACTTGCCAATGTGTCTGCTCAAATGCAGTTATGTCAGATGGTATGATTTTTTAAAATTACACATCTAAAATTACTGTGCCCTACATTCGTCTGTAACACACCAGGAAGTCAAACTGAGGCATGATCCCTATTACTACTATCAAGTAAAACAGCGATTACCACTTGCTTGATAGTGCTGCCATCTTGTGGATAACGTGCTCATGCAAACATCAGCGCCACTTGGATGCTTACATGATTGACTTGTTTCCATGTTTATTTGCAGTTACAATAAATATGATACCAGTAATGATAATTATTTTGTGCAGTTGTGCAGACATTAATCATTTACAGTGAATAACTGGACTGTAAATGACCACTTTTAATAATTACACTGTTCACTTACAACTGTTTAAATGCATTAATTTTCAATTGCAATTATAATTTATTATAATTACTTCAACTTTAATTGACCTGAACCCTACAATGGTGCATGTACCATTACAGAAATGACCTGAACCCTACAATGGTACATGTACCATTACAGAATTTATCTGAACCCTACAATGGTAAATGTACCATTACAGAAATGACCTGAACCCTACAATGGTACATGTACCATTACAGAATTTATCTGAACCCTACAATGGTAAATGTACCATTACAGAAATGACCTGAACCCTACAATGGTACATGTACCATTACAGAAATGACCTGAACTCTACAATGGTACATGTACCATTATAGAATTGACCTGAACCATACAACGGTACATGTACCATTACAGAATTGACCATTACAGAAATGCATTTATTTTTATAAGTATATACCTTGTTTCAGACCAAACTGGAATCCACTACAAGATGCTTAACAAAAGAAAGGGTCCGGCGGTCTGGGTAAGTTGTCATAGTTCTGCTAACTTTGTTGTTTGCAGGTATTTATAGGTTGCCTCTCTTGGTAGACAGTCAAACTAAGAGCACATATGGGAGGAGTGATATGGAAGTATATGGGAGGAGTGATATGGAAGTGTATGGGAGGGGTAATATGGAAGTGTATGGGAGGGGTGATATGGAAGTGTATGGGAGTGGTAATATGGAATTGTATGGGAAGGGTGATATGGAAGTGTATGGGAGGGGTGATATAGAAGTATATGGGAGGGGTCATATGGAAGTATATGGGAGGGGTAATATGGAAGTGTATGGGAGGGGTGATATGGAAGTGTATGGGAGGGGTGATATGGAAGTGTATGGGAGGGGTGATATGGAAGTGTATGGGAGGGGTCATATGGAAGTATATGGGAGGGGTAATATGGAAGTGTATGGGAGGGATGATGTGGAAGTATATGGGAGGGGTGATATGGAAATATATGGGAGGGGTGATATGGAAGTATATGGGAGGGGTGATATGGAAGTATATGGGAGGGGTGATGTGGAAGTATGTGGGAGGGGTGATATGGAAGTATATGGGAGGGGTGATATGGAAGTATATGAGGGTGAAGTACAGTCGAACCTCGGTTTACAGTCACCTCAACGATAATGTCACATCTCAATTACAGTCACCCTGGGACTGTCCCAAATGATTTCCATAGTAAAATATAGGACATTAATCCTGCTAATACATTCACCTCGCTATTCAGGAATATGGTCAGTAACCCGGTGCAAAACTATCAGATTGCTCCCAGATTACCTCCGCAGTTACGGTCAGTCATGGCCGAACAGTCAAGATCAACTTGTCGGCTGGCCGCAAGCCCATCAAAACTAAAGCCAAGGCACCACCAACAATGTCAGTAATTATAGCAATACGAAGCCACGCACTTGGCGTGTTTACACTTACTTACTTACTTACTTACTTACTTACTTACTTAGGCCCTTAACTCCTCCTGGAGCATAGGCCATCCACAACATTTCTCCAGCGCCTCCTGTCTTGGGCAATCCTCTCCAGTTGTTGCCAGCCCTTCCCTGTTTGCTTGATGTCTGCCTCGAGGTCACGCCGCCAGGTGTTTTTTGGTCTCCCCCTCTTTCTCTTGCCTTGGGGGTTCCATGTCAGGACCTGTCTGGTTATGTTTGCGTGTTTACACAGTAACTAGTAAACTTCAGAAAACAGTAAAAGAAGCAAGACCCCCAGACCCCCAGAACTCAAATTCTTAGCGGATGAGTAAATTTTGCAGAACAAGGCGGCACGGCAGGCCGTGGGCTTCGAAGCCAACAATATGGCGCCTGATTGTTTGTAGGGGTGGATTACCAATTTTTTTGTTGAAGTTGTATGATAAAATGATGTAATATTGTGAAACTAAATTCTCATACATAGACTACATTACACATGATATACTTGCTTAATGTGAATTGCTGTTAAAACAACATTCATCTGCATAGGAATTTTCCACATTCCCATGATGCTTCAGTGCCCAGTTTCAGTATTAAGGTCATGTCGCTATTAAGGTCAGTTTGATCCAGTCCTGTAACATCGAGGTTCAACTGTATATGGGGGGATGTGGAAATATATTGGGGGTGATATGGAAGTATATGGGGTGATATGGAAGTATATGGGAGGGGTGATATGGCCAGGGTTGACTGAATTACTTTAATTTTGTACTTGAGTAAAAGTAGAAATAATTCACCTAAAAACTACTTGAGTAAAAGTATTTTGTAAAAAAAAGTACTTGAGTAAAAAATAAAACTACATTTCAAAAGTACTTGAAGTAAAGTAGAAGTAAAAGTACAACACTTAGAAATAACAACAACATCATGAGTAATATTATATAAATTATACAACTTGCATCTGGCAACTGTTTTGCAACCACTCTGCCTGTAACAAAGTGTTCCCAGACAACCTTAGCTGGTCAATAGGTCTGCCACCCTTGAACATGGTGCTCACTTGGATGCTTGGAAAATTACATTATCATTAATGAGAGCTCACAACATTAAATAATTTTAGTTAAATACATAACTTAATTAATGATGAGGCACAATTTTTTTTATCGACCTGTTCCACTGGGGTATGGGAGGAGCTAAATTGTAAAACAGGATATGTATACACAGGTGTGATTGTATCTGAGTAGCTAGAGGTCAGTCCAATAGTAGTAGTAGCCTCTCAGGGAAACTGGTCAGAGGTAATACCACCTAGCACTGTCCATACTAAAATTAACAAAGACATTTGATGCCTAGCTCATGAAACCATCTGGCTTGTGAACCTTCTCATGTCTTCCCAGACATGTCTTATCAGCTCACACAAACAACAGGCTTTAGCAGCTAGCTGTGTTGGTTACCTGATACCAGCTGGGGCTAAAATTGATCAGAAGATAGACCAGTGCAACAGAGGAATGCTGTTGCTAATTGCAATTAAAAGTGTGCCCTGTCAGGGCCCCTGTCCCTGACCTGTCCCTGTCAGGGCCCCTGTCCCTGACCTGTCCCTGTCAGGGCCCCTGTCCCTGACCTGTCCCTGTCAGGGCCCCTGTCCCTGAGTATTATGAGTCAGCTTGAACAAGCCATTGCTGGGAAAAGATGCTGCCAAATGGCAGAGTAACAATTCTTTGCTCTTTAGTTCTGTAGAGTAATCATTACTATGAATTTATTAAACATCTCAATATGAATTTTATTCGTGAAAGAAAAATGTTATTTAATACTAACACAAGCCAGTCAGGCTGTTGCTGACAATGGGCGAAAATCTGTGAAATTCTAAGTCCACGATGCGCGTTCGCTCACAAATATCAGAATTATGTCAGTGTATGGGGATTGTCAATACATTGTCGAAATTGCAAATTTTAATATTTATAACACATATTGGAAACTTACTGATTAATCGTTTATATGGTGCAACGGAGACATTTGCATCATGGTTTGAGATGGCGTTTAAGCGTTGTGTACTCGGAGTGACATTTCATGTCAACGAACTTGACCTAACCTTTGCCAATTTTTGGCAGACTTCGTATATATAAAACAATGGTTGCGTCGATTTCCCAAAGAGAGGTTTGTATGCAAATATGATCGCAAACTGGCATGCGATTGGATGATATTAATAGCTTCTGGCCTGGCGACTATGCACAGTTTATGAAATGTAACAAAAAATATTGCGAAGTAAATAAAAATAACAAAGTAAAAAGTCACATTACTTTAAATAAAACTACTTCGTTACAAGTAAAAGTATTTAGTAAAAATTAATTCTACTTCATTACATGCCAATTACTTGAAATAACTACTCAAGTATTGTAATGAAGTAACTTTACTTCGTTACATGCCAACCCTGGATATGGAAGTATATGGGGGAGACTTGGAAGTATATGGGGGAGACTTGGAAGTATATGGGGGAGACTTGGAAGTATATGGGGGAGACTTGGAAGTATATGGGGGTGATGTGGAAGTATTTGGGGGTGTTGTGACAACCAGTCAATTTTAAGCAAGGCACCAACTCTCATTTCACAAGCTGTCCTTTTTCAAAGTATTCTGCAATGCTGACCTTTTGGCACTGAGGGTGGTCAGTGGTCACTGAGGGTGGTCAGTGGTCACTGAGGGTGGTCACTGACCTGGGGATGGTCAGTGGTCTCTTGTAGGTGGTCATTGGTAACTGAGAGTGGTCAGTGGTTTCTTGGGGGTGGTCATTGAGGGTGGTCAGTAGTCACTGGGAATGGTCAGTGGTCACTGAGGGTGGTCAGTAGTCTCTAAGGGGTGGTCAGTGGTCACTGGAGGTTGTCAGTGGTACTGGGGTGGTCAGTGGACTCTTGGGGTGGTCAGTGGTCACTGGGTGCAGTCACTGGTCAATATGAGTTGGCCAGTGGTCACTGGGGTGCTCATTGGTCTCTTGGGGATGTTCAGTGGTCACTGAGGTGATCAGTGGTTTCTGGGGGTGATCAGTGGTCAATGGGGTGGTCAGTTGTCACTGGGGTGGTCAGTTGTCACTGGGGTGGTCAGTTGTCACTGGGGTGGTCAGTGGTCACTGGGGTGGTCAGTGGTCACTGGGGTGGTCAGTGGTCACTGGGATGGTCAGTGGTCACTGGGGTGGTCAGTGGTCACTGGGGTGGTCAGTGGTCACTGGGATGGTCAGTGGTCACTGGGGTGGTCAGTGGTCACTGGGGTGGTCAGTGGTCACTGGGGTGGTCAGTTGTCACTGGGGTGATCAGTGGTCACTGGGGTGGTCAGTGGTCACTGGGATGGTCAGTGGTCACTGGAGTGGTCACTGTGACACTTGGCTATATTAGCCCATTAAAGGAAAGCCCCAATATTACACTGGTCATGATAATGATGTAACAAATCTTGACTATTGTGAACATTGATCATTTGACAGGGGCCTCGGGCACAGATTGACCGATCACTGTACAAGTCACACATCCAGGCCGAAGTTAATAATACACCTAACTTGAGCTTGGTGGCAGCACCTGTCGAGGACCTCATCTTGACGGAGCACTTCGAGCCAGACAACTGTTTGGCTAAGCGGCGCTGTACCGGGGTGATCCTGGGTATGTGGGGCAAAGATTCTAAACTTGGAACACTGCTTTAGAATAGGGATAGAAAGGTTATGGGTGTTTTATAATGTTCAAGTGTCCGGCCGATGCATCTTTAAAAAGTCATAATTGTCTGCCAGCCAACTAATTTACTCCTTGGTGGCTGTGGCTAGAGAAACCCTCATTCATAGATTGTACGGCACAAAGTTCACTTTTTAATAACATTTCACAATTTATTGTCTGGTTTCAGTGTCATGTGTCATAGGTCATGTGTCATGGGTCATGGGTCATGGTTCTACTACAAATAAACACCTGAGGCCTTATTCAATGTAATTTCTTCTTCCTCCCGCAGGGAATGGGGACCAAGTGCTTGGGAAGGCAGTAGTCCTGACAACGGGGACATTCCTCCGGGGGACTATCAGAATAGGGCTGGAAAAAAGGGCAGCAGGAAGAATAGATGATGAGCCTTCCATTGGTTTGGCAAAGACATTGGAAGATCTCGGCTTCACTGTTGGCCGCTTGAAGACGGGTGAGTTATTGAGTTGTTGTGTTGAAGAACAACAACAACAACAACAACAACAACAACAACAACAAGGACTAACTGGATCAGACTGTTCCGCCACCAATTCCATGTGATACTTTTAAACATTTTGTTGTTTTTCTTATATTGTTTTATTATTAATTCATCTTTAGTTGTTAGTATTAGATAAACTGGTAAAATGTTGCACGAAAGAAAAACTCAACACTGAACAGAATTCACATCATATTTCCCAGTTATTTCTCTAGGTTATTTACTTTATTATAAGATAAGATAACTTCTTTTTTCCTAAATCATCGGAAGCCAAGTGCAAAAAAGGGTTAGTTAATCCCGAAATAGGTAAGGAATACTAAAGTTGTGAACAGATGGATGACTACGCTAGGCAGCTGAGGAGGGTACAGATGGATGACTATGTTAGGCAGCTGAGGAGGGTACAGATGGATGACTACGCTAGGCAGCTGAGGAGGGTACAGATGGATGACTATGCTAGGTAACTGAGGAGGGTACAGATGGATGACTATGCTAGGCAGCTGAGGAGGGTACAGATGGATGACTATGGTAGGCAGCTGAGGAGAGGTCAGATGGATGACTATGCTAGGCAGCTGAGGAGGGTACAGATGGATGACTATGCTAGGCAGCTGAGGAGAGGTCAGATGGATGACTATGCTAGGTAACTGAGGAGGGTACAGATGGATGACTATGCTAGGCAGCTGAGGAGAGGTCAGATGGATGACTATGTTAGGCAGCTGAGGAGAGGTCAGATGGATGACTATGCTAGGTAACTGAGGAGGGTACAGATGGATGACTATGCTAGGCAGCTGAGGAGGGTACAGATGGATGACTATGGTAGGCAGCTGAGGAGAGGTCAGATGGATGATTATGCTAGGCAGCTGAGGAGGGTACAGATGGATGACTATGCTAGGCAGCTGAGGAGGGTACAGATGGATGAATATGCTAGGCAGCTGAGGAGGGTACAGATGGATGACTATGCTAGGCAGCTGAGGAGAGGTCAGATGGATGACTATGTTAGGCAGCTGAGGAGGGTACAGATGGATGACTATGCTAGGCAGCTGAGGAGGGTACAGATGGAAGACTATGCTAGGCAGCTGAGGAGAGGTCAGATGGATGACTATGTTAGGCAGCTGAGGAGGGTACAGATGGATGATTATGCTAGGCAGCTGAGGAGGGTACAGATGGATGACTATGCTAGGCAGCTGAGGAGAGGTCAGATGGATGACTATGCTAGGTAACTGAGGAGGGTTCAGATGGATGACTATGCTAGGCAGCTGAGGAGGGTACAGATGGATGACTATGCTAGGCAGCTGAGGAGGGTACAGATGGATGACTATGCTAAGCAGCTGAATAGGGTACAGATGGATGACTATGCTAGGCAGCTGAGGAGAGGTCAGATGGATGACTACGCTAGGCAGCTGAGGAGGGTACAAATGGATGACTATGCTAGGCAGCTGAGGAGGGTACAGATGGATGATTACGCTAGGCAGCTGAGGAGGGTACAGATGGATGACTATGCTAGGTAGCTGAGGAGGGTAAATCATGCAAAATTATGGAGCATTATCTTAATAAAACTGATCTTTTTATGTATGATATTTCAGGCACTCCACCACGGCTAGATGGCAGCACCATCAACTACAATGGCATGCGCGTGATGGAACCAGATAATCCGTCCATTCCTTTCTCATTTATTAATGACAGTGTTTGGATAAAGGTTTGTTTTTTTTATAAAAACAGTTATCCACGTTTTTGTACAACTAATGAATTACAATTGTAACTGCTCCAGTGAGTAATCGGAGAATCATCTTTTCACACTTTCATTCATGAAAATATTTAAATTTGGAGAATAATATAATGTAGAATCTCTCTTAAGCACAATAATCAAGTTTACTCACTATGACGTTTCAGCAAGGGCTTTCTTCAGGAGCTGAATTCTGGGACAATTTAGTTATTCTGCTCACCAGATGGCATGACTAGCAGGCTGTCCCAAACATGACTGAGTTGGTATGCCCCTCGTCTCTAGTCATTCTTAGTTGTTCTGCTTGCCATGCCATCTGTCAAGCCAAAGAAGAACTAATTCGTCTCAGAATTCAGTTCTTGAAGAAAGCAACCAGCGTTTGTTGAAATCGCCAGATCCAATTAAATTGTTTGTAGCACTTTACAGCATATAAAACACCAATACGAAATTACAAAATTGCTAAATAAACATAAATACTTAAGAATACAATGAACAAGCTACTTTAAATAAAAGTAAATAAATAAATATAGTGTAATGAAAAAGTAGTAAACTTCATAGTCGTGATTCTACATTACATATTTTCATGCATTTTTTTTACAGTTACAAGGCTTACAATGAAAACAGTAATGCTGTTGTTCCTATATTGTGAAATTAAGTAAGAATGTAGTATTGTGCAGACACGTGTTGTTTAATGCACAGTCTGCTGTTGAACCCATCTCCTCCGTCCAGTCAAACTTTACGCTGTTCATGCCATACAGTGGCTCCCTCTGTTGTAGCCTGAGGATCAGGTGTGCTGTCACATGACCCACAGTAACGAGAAAACCGCTCAATTGATCCTTGATAACCTGCATGTCAACCAGCACATCCAGGAAGAAAGCAAAAGTCCAAGGTATTTAGAAACTTAGATAACCTCCATCTCAACCAGCACATCCAGGAGTCTTAGTACGCACAGCTGTACACACAGCTGTACACACAGTTGTACACACAGCTGTACACACAGCTGTACACACTGCTCTACACATGGCTGTACACACAGCTGTACACACAGCTGTACACACAGCTGTACACACAGCTGAACACAAAGCTGAACACATGGCTGAACACACGGCTGAACACACGGCTGAACACATGGCTGAACACACGGCTGTACACACGGCTGAACACAGCTGAACACAAAGCTGAACACAAAGCTGAACACACATCTGAACACACATCTGTACACACAGCTGAACACACAGCTGAACACACAGCTGAACACACAGCTGAACACACAGCTGTACACACAGCTGAACACAAAGCTGAACACAAAGCTGAACACACAGCTGAACACAAAGCTGAACACACATCTGAACACACACCTGAACACACAGCTGAACACACAGCTGAACACACAGCTGTACACACAGCTGAATACACTGCTGTACACACAGCTGAACACACTGTTGAACACACAGCTGAACACACAGCTGAACACACAGCTGTACACAGAGTTGTACACACAGCTGAACACAAAGCTGAACACACAGCTGAACACAAAGCTGAACACACAACTGAACACAAAGCTGAACACACAGCTGAACACACAGTTGAACACACAGTTGAACACACATCTGTACACACAGCTGAACACATAGTTGAATGCACAGCTGAACACACAGCTGTACACACAGCTGAACACACAGTTGAATACACAGCTGAGCACTCAGCTGTATGCACAGCTGAACACACTGTTGAACACACAGCTGAACACACAGCATTATTAGAGAACAACAAACTTTATGATGTTGAAACATCTCATTTGTTTTTCAGATATTTCTTTACAGAGATCTTATGTGTTGTCGGCCATTGTGTTTCATCTCTCTAAGAATTGCCAGTAAACCTGAGCCAGGTCTAACACAGAATTGAATGTTCTTAGGTTGAGTTCAAGTATCATTTTATATTGTTTGTCCAAACATCAACTGTATTTCTCTTTGTTTTGTTTATTTGGTGTTCCATATTTCTCAGGCGGGGGGAGGTTCACCCCAGTGAATGTGTATTTTGCTGAAGACTGCAGATTGGTGGAGGAGATTCCCATAGACTAAAAATCTTGAAAAAGATCAACTTAAAGTACTAATACATGTAAAAAAGATGGTTATACTTTTTCACTAATTAATATTATGGTAATTACACAGTACTGGAGTAAGACATTAATATCTGCAGAAAATAGCCAAAATTTATGAATTATTGTCACCACACTGCTATTAGTTTGCTACTTTGTCACTCTCAATGGTGACAAAATCAATAATGATCCCAAAGTATTCTCCCTGTAGTAATCATTTGTCAGTAGCCTTTGTGATGAATGATGTGTATGAGGCATGATGGGATATCTCCCTGCTTTGATTGTCTTTCATCTGAAGGCATTGTGTTGTTAAGACATCTACAGACTGGAATAGACTGCTACACACATTCATCCTGTTGTTAAGACATCTACAGGCTGGAATAGACTGCTACACACATTCATCCTGTTGTTAAGACATCTACAGGCTGGAATAGACTGCTACACACATTCATCCTGTTGTTAAGACATCTACAGGCTGGAATAGACTGCTACACACATTCATCCTGTTGTTAAGACATCTACAGGCTGGAATAGACTGCTACACACATTCACCCTGTTGTTAAGACATCTACAGGCTGGAATAGACTGCTACACACATTCACCCTGTTGTTAAGACATCTACAGGCTGGAATAGACTGCTACACACATTCACCCTGTTGTTAAGACATCTACAGGCTGGAATAGACTGCTACACACATTCACCCTGTTGTTAAGACATCTACAGACTGGAATAGACTGCTACACACATTCATCCTGTTGTTAAGACATCTACAGACTGGAATAGACTGCTACACACATTCATCCTGTTGTTAAGACATCTACAGACTGGAATAGACTGCTAAACACATTCATCCTGTTGTTAAGACATCTACAGACTGGAATAGACTGCTACACACATTCATCCTGTTGTTAAGACATCTACAGACTGGAATAGACTGCTACACACATTCATCCTGTTGTTAAGACATCTACATACTGGAATAGACTGCTACACACATTCATCCTGTTGTTAAGACATCTACATACTGGAATAGACTGCTACACACATTCATCCTGTTGTTAAGACATCTACATACTGGAATAGACTGCTACACACATTCATCCTGTTGTTAAGACATCTACATACTGGAATAGACTGCTACACACATTCATCCTGTTGTTAAGACATCTACAGACTGGAATAGACTGCAACACACATTCATCCTGTTGTTAAGACATCTACAGACTGGAATAGACTGCTAAACACATTCATCCTGTTGTTAAGACATCTACATGCTGGAATAGACTGCTACACACATTCATCCTGTTGTTAAGACAATGACAGACTGGAATAGACTGCTACACACATTCATCCTGTTGTTAAGACATCTACATGCTGGAATAGACTGCTACACACATTTATCCTGTTGTTAAGACATCTACATACTGGAATAGACTGCTACACACATTCATCCTGTTGTTAAGACATCTACATACTGGAATAGACTGCTACACACATTCATCCTGTTGTTAAGACATCTACATACTGGAATAGACTGCTACACACATTCATCCTGTTGTTAAGACATCTACAGACTGGAATAGACTGCAACACACATTCATCCTGTTGTTAAGACATCTACAGACTGGAATAGACTGCTAAACACATTCATCCTGTTGTTAAGACATCTACATGCTGGAATAGACTGCTACACACATTCATCCTGTTGTTAAGACAATGACAGACTGGAATAGACTGCTACACACATTCATCCTGTTGTTAAGACATCTACATGCTGGAATAGACTGCTACACACATTCATCCTATTGTTAAGACATCTACAGACTGGAATAGACTGCTACACACATTTATCCTGTTGTTAAGACATCTACAGACTGGAATAGACTGCTACACACATTTATCCTATTGTAATACATGTCATCAGGTCAGTTTGAGTGGTACACGTACACCAAGGGTGATGTCAGAGGTTTCACTTTCAAGTCATTCACTAGGGGGAGCCAGTGTACACACCAGTGGACGGGCAAAGGACTGGCACTGATTGTTTCAGTGCATTGTCTTCCAGGCACTGGCACTAAACTGGCACTGATTGTTTCAGTGCATGGTCTTCCAGGCACTGGCACTAAAGTGGCACTGTTTGTTTCAGTGCATTATCTTCCAAACACTGGCAATAAACTGGCACTGATTGTTTCAGTGCATGGTCTTAAGGCACTGACACTAAAGTGGCACTGATTGTTTCAGCGCATTGTATTCCAAGCAGTGGCACTAAACTGGCACTGATTGTTTCAGTACATGGTCCTCCAGGCACTGGCACTAAACTGGCACTGATTGTTTCAGTGCACTGTCTTCCAAGCACTGGCACTAGATGCACTGATTGTGTCAAAGCACCGTAAGGCACTCAGTGAATACGGTGCCTTATAAACGGTATTATTAGTTCAGTGTGCAGTCTCTACCCTGCTTTCGTGTACCAGGTGCATTTCTTGTCCACATATTAGTTCTACTAATAAAAACACTTCTCGATTACCAGGTAGACATTTATTTCCTGTTGTTGTTTTGCCAGATGTAACCGCATTTAACTTCTTCAAATAAACATGAAATCCAGTCACAAGAACAAAGGCAGCTGTAGTCTAGTGGAACAAAACAAAACAATATTTCACTGTTTCAGCAGCCAATGCTTTGCTTTGAGGTCTGCGTGTCATGTTTATTCAGTGTGTAACTCTCTGTAGGAAGAAGCCGGAACTGTTGGCCACAGATAAAAATTTTGATTTATCACAAGAGTTGACCCCAGGGAACAACATTTTACAGGGCACTTTGTGACTGCTGCGTTCACCTCGGAAGCACCAGCATCTGGCATCCAACAAACTGGCGGCACCGACTCCTGGTGGATTGTTGCTGATCTTTGACTTTTGTGGACAGAATCTCATTTAATGCAGAATATTTTTATTATAAGTTAAAGATTTATGCTAATTTGGGCATTAGTAAGACACATAAATCACATAAAAAAGAATTAGTAACATAAATGAAACAAAATGATTAGGCCATTTTAAATGTATTAGTGTGACGCGGGAGCTCAGTGGTAGAACGCCTGACAGTTGATCAAGTGTGACACGGGAGCTCAGTGGTAGAACGCCTGACAGTTGATCAAGTGTGACACGGGAGCTGGGTGGTAGAACGCCTGACAGTTGATCAAGTGTGACACGGGAGCTGGGTGGTAGAACGCCTGACAGTTGATCAAGTGTGACGCGGGAGCTCAGTGGTAGAACGCCTGACAGTTGATCAAGTGTGACGCGGGAGTTGGGTGGTAGAACGCCTGACAGTTGATCAAGTGTGATGCGGGAGCTCTGTGGTAGAACGCCTGACAGTTGATCAAGTGTGACACGGGAGCTGGGTGGTAGAACTCCTGACAGTTGATCAAGTGTGACACGGGAGCTGGGTGGTAGAACGCCTGACAGTTGATCAAGTGTGACACGGGAGCTCAGTGGTAGAACGCCTGACAGTTGATCAAGTGTGACACGGGAGCTGGGTGGTAGAACGCCTGACAGTTGATCAAGTGTGACACGGGAGCTGGGTGGTAGAACGCCTGACAGTTGATCAAGTGTGACGCGGGAGTTGGGTGGTAGAACGCCTGACAGTTGATCAAGTGTGACGCGGGAGTTGGGTGGTAGAATGCCTGACAGTTGATCAAGTGTGACGCGGGAGCTGGGTGGTAGAACTCCTGATAGTTGATCAAGTGTGACACGGGAGCTCGCACTGTCACCGATGTTGATTGATGTGTCACTATATAATACACTGCACTGTCACCAATGTTAATTGATGTGTTGGTGCAGTTTGCTAGTTGTTGTCACTATATAATACACTGCTCCATTGACACACGTTCATTATTCAGTAATATTCATAGAATCTGGGTAGAGCCACAATACACTTGATGATGATCAGCTCATGCCCTTGTTTCCTGTGCTCATGGATGACACTAAAAACAGGGCTCCAATTTTTAGTCACATTGTACGGTGGTTCACCCTACATCTACGTGACAACGTTGCTACAACCTATGACATTGTTGACTCTGGCACTGGATAATTGATCCAGGCCCAGTCTCACTGTGCGCACTGGATGACCGATCCAGGCCCAGTCTCACTGTGTGCGCACTGGATGACCGATCCAGGCCCAGTCTCACTCTGTGCGCACTGGATGACCAATCCAGGCCCAGTCTCACTGTGTGTGCACTGGATGACTGATCCTTGCCCAATCTCACTGTGTGTGCACTGGATGACTGATCCTTGCCCAGTCTCACTGTGTGCACACTGGATGACCGATCCAGGCCCAGTCTCACTGTGTGTGCACTGGATGACCGATCCAGGCCCAGTCTCACTGTGTGCACACTGGATGACTGATCCTTGCCCAATCTCACTGTGTGTGCACTGGATGACCGATCCAGGCCCAGTCTCACTGTATGTGCACTGGATGACTGATCCTTGCCCAGTCTCACTGTGTGTGCACTGGATGATTGATCCAGGCCCAGTCTCACTGTGTGTGCACTGGATGACTGATCCAGGCCCAGTCTCACTCTGTGCGCACTGGATGACCGATCCAGGCCCAGTCTCACTGTGTGCGCACTGGATGACCGATCCAGGCCCAGTCTCACTGTATGTGCACTGGATGACTGATCCTTGCCCAGTCTCACTGTGTGCACACTGGATGACCGATCCAGGCCCAGTCTCACTGTGTGTGCACTGGATGACCGATCCAGGCCCAGTCTCACTGTATGTGCACTGGATGACTGATCCTTGCCCAGTCTCACTGTGTGTGCACTGGATGATTGATCCAGGCCCAGTCTCACTGTGTGTGCACTGGATGATTGATCCAGGCCCAGTCTCGCTCTGTGCGCACTGGATGACCGATCCAGGCCCAGTCTCACTCTGTGCGCACTGGATGACCGATCCAGGCCCAGTCTCACTGTGTGCACTGGATGACCGATCCAGGCCCAGTCTCACTGTGTGCGCACTGGATGACTGATCCTTGCCCAATCTCACTGTGTGCGCACTGGATGACTGATCCTTGCCCAATCTCACTGTGTGTGCACTGGATGACCGATCCAGGCCCAGTCTCACTGTGTGTGCACTGGATGACTGATCCTTGCCCAGTCTCACTGTGTGCACTGGATGACCGATCCAGGCCCAGTCTCACTGTGTGCGCACTGGATGATTGATCCAGGCCCAGTCTCACTGTGTGCGCACTGGATGACTGATCCTTGCCCAGTCTCACTGTGTGTGCACTGGATGACTGATCCTTGCCCAGTCTCACTGTGTGTGCACTGGATGATTGATCCAGGCCCAGTCTCACTCTGTGCGCACTGGATGACCGATCCAGGCCCAGTCTCACTGTGTGTGCACTGGATGACTGATCCAGGCCCAGTCTCACTCTGTGCGCACTGGATGACCGATCCAGGCCCAGTCTCACTGTGTGCGCACTGGATGATTGATCCAGGCCCAGTCTCATTGTGTGTGCACTGGATGACTGATCCTTGCCCAGTCTCACTGTGTGTGCACTGGATGATTGATCCAGGCCCAGTCTCACTGTGCGCACTGGATGACTGATCCAGGCCCAGTCTCACTGTGTGTGCACTGGATGACTGATCCAGGCCCAGTCTCACTGTGTGCGCACCGGATGACTGATCCAGGCCCAGTCTCACTGTGTGTGCACTGGATGATTGATCGATGCCAAGTCTCACTGTGCGCACTAGATGATTGATCCATGCCAAGTCTCACTGTGTGTGCACTGGATGATTGATCCATGCCAAGTCTCACTGTGCGTGCACTGGATGATTGATCCATGCCAAGTCTCACTGTGCGCACTGGATGACTGATCCATGCCAAGTCTCACTGTGCGCACTGGATGACTGATCCAGGCCCAGTCTCACTGTGCGCACTGGATGACTGATCCATGCCAAGTCTCACTGTGCGCACTGGATGACTGAGTCATGCCAAGTCTCACTGTGCGCACTGGATGACTGATCCAGGCCCAGTCTCACTGTGCTCACTGGATGACTGATCCAGGCCCAGTCTCACTGTGCGCACTGGATGATTGATCCATGCCAAGTCTCACTGTGCGTGCACTGGATGATTGATCCATGCCAAGTCTCACTGTGCGCACTGGATGACTGATCCATGCCAAGTCTCACTGTGCGCGCTGGATGATTGATCCATGCCAAGTCTCACTGTGCGCACTGGATGATTGATCCTTGCCAAGTCTCACTGTGCGCACTGGATGACTGATCCATGCCAAGTCTCACTGTGCGCACTGGATGACTGATCCATGCCAAGTCTCACTGTGCGCACTGGATGACTGATCCATGCCAAGTCTCACTGTGCGCACTGGATGACTGATCCATGCCAAGTCTCACTGTGCGCACTGGATGACTGATCCATGCCAAGTCTCACTGTGCGCACTGGATGACTGATCCATGCCAAGTCTCACTGTGCGCACTGGATGACTGATCCATGCCAAGTCTCACTGTGCGCACTGGATGATTGATCCATGCCAAGTCTCACTGTGCGTGCACTGGATGATTGATCCATGCCAAGTCTCACTGTGCGCACTGGATGACTGATCCATGCCAAGTCTCACTGTGCGCACTGGATGATTGATCCATGCCAAGTCTCACTGTGCGTGCACTGGATGATTGATCCATGCCAAGTCTCACTGTGCGCACTGGATGACTGATCCATGCCAAGTCTCACTGTGCGCACTGGATGACTGATCCATGCCAAGTCTCACTGTGTGTGCACTGGATGATTGATCCATGCCAAGTCTCACTGTGTGCACTGGATGACTGATCCATGCCCAGTCTCACTCTGTGCACACTGGATGATTGATCCATGCCAAGTCTCACTGTGCGCACTGCATGACCGATCCATGCCAAGTCTCTCTGTGTGCACTGGATGACTGATCCATGCCAAGTCTCACTGTGCGCACTGGATGATTGATCCATGCCAAGTCTCACTGTGCGCACTGGATGATTGATCCAGGCCCAGTCTCACTCTGTGCGCACTGGATGACTGATCCAGGCCCAGTCTCACTGTGCGCACTGGATGACTGATCCATGCCAAGTCTCACTGTGCGCACTGGATGACTGATCCATGCCAAGTCTCACTGTGCGCACTGGATGACTGATCCATGCCAAGTCTCACTGTGTGTGCACTGGATGATTGATCCATGCCAAGTCTCACTGTGTGCACTGGATGACTGATCCATGCCCAGTCTCACTCTGTGCACACTGGATGATTGATCCATGCCAAGTCTCACTGTGCGCACTGCATGACCGATCCATGCCAAGTCTCACTGTGCGCACTGGATGACTGATCCATGCCAAGTCTCACTGTGCGCACTGGATGATTGATCCATGCCAAGTCTCACTGTGCGCACTGGATGATTGATCCAGGCCCAGTCTCACTCTGTGCGCACTGGATGACTGATCCAGGCCCAGTCTCACTGTGCGCACTGGATGACTGATCCATGCCAAGTCTCACTGTGCGCACTGGATGACTGATCCATGCCAAGTCTCACTGTGCGCACTGGATGACTGATCCATGCCAAGTCTCACTGTGCGCACTGGATGACTGATCCATGCCAAGTCTCACTGTGCGCACTGGATGACTGATCCATGCCAAGTCTCACTGTGCGCACTGGATGATTGATCCATGCCAAGTCTCACTGTGCACACTGGATGATTGATCCAGGCCCAGTCTCACTCTGTGCGCACTGGATGACTGATCCAGGCCCAGTCTCACTGTGCGCACTGGATGACTGATCCATGCCAAGTGTCACTGTGCGCACTGGATGACTGATCCATGCCAAGTCTCACTGTGCACACTGGATGACTGATCCATGCCAAGTCTCACTGTGCGCACTGGATGATTGATCCATGCCAAGTCTCACTGTGCGCACTGGATGATTGATCCAGGCCCAGTCTCACTCTGTGCGCACTGGATGACTGATCCAGGCCCAGTCTCACTGTGCGCACTGGATGACTGATCCATGCCAAGTCTCACTGTGCGCACTGGATGACTGATCCAGGCCCAGTCTCACTGTGTGCGCACTGGATGACTGATCCAGGCCCAGTCTCGCTCTGTGTGCACTGGATGACTGATCCAGGCCCAATCTCACTCTGTGCGCACTGGATGACTGATCCAGGCCCAGTCTCACTGTGCGCACTGGATGACTGATCCATGCCAAGTCTCACTGTGCGCACTGGATGACTGATCCATGCCAAGTCTCACTGTGCGCACTGGATGACTGAGTCAACATTCAACAACATCTTCCCGTCATACACAATGGCTCTAGGGGTCAGACCACAGTTATGCTATAGGGGCAAAGTGCAGTTATACTTTCGGAAGTGTTTCACACAAATGTAGTGTCTAAAAATAAAAAATTGTTTAGCTGATTTCAGTGATTTTATTTGCCATGATGCATGGGTATTTTGATGGTGACGTTCCTGAAACAAAGTTTTGGAATTTTTGATGGTCAAAATTTTTGCTCAACATTAATGAGGCTGGCTACCAATGGGAAAATCAGCTGTGTTCTACCCTCTGGTTGGTCTATGGTGATGAAGAGTAGTGTTGAGTTGTCTCGGATTATTCCATGCTGCTGGATAGTAATGTTGAGTTGGCTGGGACTGTTCCGTGCTGCTGGAGAGTAGTGTTGAGTTGACTTGGACTGTGCTGTGCTGAAGGAGAGTAGTGTTGAGTTGACCAGGACTGTTCTATGCTGCTGGAGAGTAGTGTTGAGTTGGCTGGGACTGTTCCCTGCCGCTGGAGAGTAGTGTTGAGTTGACTCGGACTGTGTCGTGCTGATGGAGGGTAGTGTTGAGTTGACCAGGACTGTTCTATGCTGCTGGAGAGTAGTTTTGAGTTGGCTGGGACTGTTCCCTGCTGACAGAGAGTAGTGTTGAGTTGGCTGGGACTGTTCCCTGCTGACAGAGAGTAATGTTGAGTTGGCTGGGACTGTTCCCTGTTGCTGTAGCGTAATGTTGAATTGACCCGGAGTGTTCCCTGCTGCTGGAGAGTAGTGTTGAGTTGGCTGGGACTGTTCCCTGCTGACAGAGAGTAGTGTTGAGTTGGCTGGGACTGTTCCCTGTTGCTGTAAAGTAATGTTGAATTGACCCGGAGTGTTCCCTGCTGCTGGAGAATAGTGTTGAGTTGGCTGGGACTGTTCCATGCTGCTGGAGAATAGTGTTGAGTTGGTTGGGACTGTTCCATGCTGCTGGAGAGTAGTGTAGAGTTGACTCAGACTGTTCCGTGCTGCTGGAGAGTAGTGTAGAGTTGACTTGGACAGTGCCGTGCTGCTGGAGAGTGGTGTTGAGTTGACTCGGACTGTTTTATGCTGATGGAGAGTAGCGTTGAGTTGGCTGGGACTGTTCCCTGTTGCTGTAAAGTAATGTTGAATTGACCTGGAGTGTTCCCTGCTGCTGGAGAGTAGTGTTGAGTTGGCTGGGATTGTTCCCTGCTGCTGTAAAGTAATGCTGTATTGACCCGGAGTGTTCCCTACTGCTGGAGAGTAGTGTTGAGTTTGCTGGGACTGTTCCCATGTTGACAGAGAGTAGTGTTGAGTTGGCTGGGACTGTTCCCTGTTGCTGTAAAGTAATGTTGAATTGACCCGGAGTGTTCCCTGCTGAGAGAGGGTAGTGTTGAGTTGGCTGGGACTGTTCCGTGCTGACAGAGAGTAGTGTTGAGTTGGCTGGGACTGTTCCATGCTGCAGGAGAGTAGTGTTGAGTTGGCTGGGATTGGTCCGTGCTGCTTGAGAGTGGTGTTGAGTTTGCTGGGACTGGTCCATGCTGCTAGAGAGTAGTGTTGAGTTGGCTGGGACTGGTCCGTGCTGCTGGAGAGTAGTGTTGAGTTGGCTGGGACTGTTCCATGCTGCTAGAGAGTAGTGTTCAGTTGGCTGGGACTTGTCCGTGCTGCTGGAGAGTAGTGTTGAGTTGGCTGGGACTGGTCCATGCTGCTGGAGAGTAGTGCTGAGTTAGTTGGGACTGGTCCATGCTGCTAGAGAGTAGTGTTGAGTTGGCTGGGACTGTTCCATGCTGCTGGAGAGTAGTGTTGAGTTGGCTGGGACTGGTCCATGCTGCTAGAGAGTGGTGTTGAGTTGACTGGGACTGGTCCGTGCTGACAGAGAGTAGTGTTGAGTTTGCTGGGACTGTTCCATGCTGCTGGAGAGTAGTGTTCAGTTGGCTGGGACTGGTCCGTGCTGCTGGAGAGTGGTGTTGAGTTGACTGGGACTGGTCCGTGCTGACAGAGAGTAGTGTTGAGTTGGCTGGGACTGTTCCATGCTGCTGGAGAATAGTGTTCAGTTGGCTGGGACTGGTCCATGTTGCTAGTGAGTAGTGTTGAGTTGGCTGGGAATGGTCCGTGCTGCTGGAGAGTAGTGTTCAGTTGGCTGGGACTGGTCCATGCTGCTGGAGAGTAGTGTTGAGTTGGCTGGGACTGGTCTGTGCTGCTGGAGAGTAGTGTTGAGTTGGCTGGGACTGGTCCGTGCTGCTGGAGAGTAGTGTTCAGTTGGCTGGGACTGGTCTGTGCTGCTGGAGAGTAGTGTTCAGTTGGCTGGGACTGGTCTGTGCTGCTGGAGAGTAGTGTTGAGTTGGCTGGGACTGGTCCTTGCTGCTTGAGAGTAGTGTTGAGTTGGCTGGGACTGGTCCATGCTGCTTGAGAGTAGTGTTGAGTTGGCTGGGACTGGTCCATGCTGCTGGAGAGTAGTGTTGAGTTGGCTGGGACTGTGCAGTGCTGCTGGAGAGTAGTGTTGAGTTGGCTGGGACTGTGCCGTGCTGCTGGAAAGTAGTGTTGAGTTGGTTTGATACTTGAGCAGGCAGCCTGTAAGCAGACAGTAATCAGTTGGCTGGGACTGTGCCATGCTGCGGGAGATTAGTGTTGAGTTGGTTTAATACTTGAGCAGGCAGCCTGTAAGCAGACAGTAATCTTACAATTACACTACTTGGGCGTAATGAGTTTTTGCATCAGATTGCAACTGCCTAATTTGTTTATCTGGTTGTAGTGTCCAGTCGACAACGTTCTGATGTTCGTTATTGATGCAATCCGTAGACTATTTTGTGATGACGATAAGATCGGCAACTCCAAATCCAAAATGTTTCAGTATTATTTTGATAATGAAAATATTTAAATTCAGTCATCCAATTTACATGTATTTTTTTAATATCAGTTGTAGTAAATATTTCAATTCAGTCATCCAATTTACATGTATTTTCTTTTTAATATTAATTGTAGCTGCTCCGTTGGATCACCTGGTGTTTACTTATGTGATTAGACGCCATAATTATTTATGTGCTCTAGAACAAGAAAAAAGAAATGGAAGATTCATCAGGATTGTTTATATTTCACCAACTTCTATTTGACCCTCTTTTTGACCGCTCACATACATGTCTGACTTTAAAGCGGTAAGTCTATTTATATTGCACCAACATATGACAACAAGTGCTCATTATCTGGGTAGATACCTTTTATAAAGAAATCATACAACATGAAATATACCCATTCTGGTATTTTGTTATGATATATCTAGTTCAGTTCAACCCACTAAACCATTCTTAGTGATCAGTGCACAACTTAATTATAGGATAAGATAAGGAAATGCCTGTTTTAATAAAGGGAGCAAATTAAGAACCCTTCTAGTGTAGCTTAGTTGCAGGACAGCAGAACAAGCCAGAGGGGGGGTGCCATGTGATTACATTTTAAAATGTCTTGTCACATGTACTGCCAGATATTATGCTTTGTGCAACATTCTAACATTACAAAGCAATGATAACAATTAATTACAAATTGTGTGCGATAAAATTGTATAGACAATCCAGATGCGGAGTCATAAGAAGTACTAAAAGATCGTAAATTGGAATTTTAATTTTTAAGGCCTTAAAAGGGTAGTAAAATTTTGAAAGAAATGTTTTAAAAAAGTCTTAAGTTTGATTTCTCCAAACTAGCCCTAGGCCCTAGGCTTTGGTTGAACAATGGTGGAACAAACTGCATAGCACTCAGTGACATGCTTCTTTAACCCAATGATAGTTTGATCACCAAATAAATAAATGGCTCGAGGGTTTTTAAACGAAATTTCATTGTTATATTGTATTGAATTTGTTATGGAAAAGGTCTCAGATTGTCGAAGTGTTGGTTTTAAAAGTGTTAAGTCTGATCAACCCAAAGTCACACACCATGTAAATGTGTAGCACACACCATGTAAATGTGTAGCACATACCATGTAAATGTGTGTCACACACCATGTAAACGTGTAGTTTCGTGACAGTTGCATGGATGACGGAGATCAGTAGTCAGTCACTTGTTTCTTGGTCAAGAGTTCAGACATAGAGAACCAACGAGTGTCTCACACTGTACAACTGTGCACTTCACATGTAGACATGTCTCGGTTGAGACTGGTCTTTCTCACACCCCCGTTACAGTGGGTGCTACTGTGAGCCTGCCCTTCGTGGCACAGGCGACACCCCACCCGCTTGAAGTGTTCCCCGGGACTGGCCACGGGTGTGGGGACATCACCTTCTGGGTGTCGGTCAAGCGAGCGGCTGTAGAAGGTGGTGCGTCTAGCTGACCGCGGGGCCATCAGAGGCGTGTTAGTCACACAGTCGGTGTGGTGACATGCCTGCCAGTGATGCACACACGGGAAGTAGCGGATCATGTTGATGTTGTGGTCAAACAGGATAAAGACGACTGGGTTAATGGCGGCGTTCGACCATGCGATGAACGTCAGCAGTTTGTAGATCTTCTTGGGCTGTCTAAACATCGGGTCAACCAGAGTAAGGACAAAGAGAGGATACCAACACAGCACGAACAGTACTGTGATGATGAGCAGGACACGGGTCCGACTGAGAGAGTCTCGGACCACCCGCCGGATGTCAGCACTGTTTATGATGTTGCCCTGCGAGATCGCGATGGACGCCCGCACCAGTGTGGCGAGTCGATGCGTCGAGTGCGCTTGGACGTGGCGATAGAAGAACATGAGGTAGTAGACAGCCCCAACCATGGCCAGTGTCATGATGACGATCCACATGGCATGGACCACGTAGCTCTTGATGGTGCCATAGACAAAGATGCAGTTTCCGATCAGATCGTTGTAGTTGAAATCTCCCCCAATGATGGTTGGTCCGAGGTGAATGATGACACTGCCAAGATACACCATGAGGATGCCGAACGCGATGCAGCAGAAACTGCCGCGACCTTCACCCCCGACATTGTGTTCGCTGAATGTGTAGGCTTCGCAGCACACCATCGCAACGATGTTGAAGCCGGATGCAGTTACGATGACTACATAGGATCCACCAAGTACAGTGCAGAAGCTGGGTGCGACATCTCGTAATAGGCTAGTTGCGAATGGCACGCAGTACAGGCATTTGATCATGTCAAGGATGCACTCGTGTACAATGAACGCATTGGTCATGCGTCGTAGTGGCTTGTACATGACGATGCATGCTATGACGGTGAGATTGAGCATGAATCCCGTCGCAGCCAGGATGTACAGATACAGAGCTTCATTGATCGTGTCGATCTGGCCCTTATTGTTTGCAGCGCCACCCATAGTGCCATCTGCGAGCTGGCGTGCGACCTCCACGAAGGTCGACGTTGTTGTTGCCATATTAGCAGCACGTTCTAATGTGTTTGACGAAGTATTCTACACTGCGTCCACACCCATCACAGTTGATTCTTAGACACAAGTCTTGTGATTTTCCATCTAAATTCAGTCGTGTTTCCACCAATGATTCCTGCGTGGCTTCACAATTACCCTCCAGGTGCCAGACTGTCACTGCTCATCAGCTGCTGTCTTCCGTCAACTCAGAAGTAATCTATGCATAGTTATCTGTAGTGTACGAGACGAGTCTGGAGACGAATCTGTCGCGGTCTGGGGGCAGGTGGTTCTGCCAAAGTCATTTCCTTTTCGCTGCATCTGCAAATGAAACACGTCTCAGTTCATCAGTCACCAGTAAAACCCGCTGTAGCTGCTGCTGACCTGAAAGTTATTATTTATTAACTAGGTTATGGACATTTGAAGGTAGTATTTGGATTTGTACGTGTGTCATAATAAATAAATAAGAAGAAGAAGACACTTTATTTAAACACTTTATTTTACTCATAGTCAGACTATGTACCATGAAATTTGCCATCAGAATAGACAGTTACCTGGATCAGATAAATTACACGTGTTTTGGTATTGAAGTAGACAAAGTGTCATCTGTTTGAACATCAACAACATTATAAATAATCATTTTGTAAAGAATATTTGTTTATATAAATTAAACAAAGCAAACTTGTTTAGAGAAAAGCAAAGAGAACAATGAGGTGAGAACCTGATGTATCATGTTACACTCCCTATGCTATATTTGTAATATTTAGAACTTCAGACTACTACTACTCTGTATTTCCCTACAGGAAACCAATATATTTGAAACGATACATTATCGAAGTATGTTCAGATTAGCTGCTAATAATATTTTAGTTGATATTGACTCTGAATAAAAACGTCTTGCTGAGCTGCACCAAATTGAAATAGGGCTTGAAATACAACTTCAGACCACCCTCAAGTTGTGTGCAGGATCATATTATATTATACAAAACCTTTCTGCCCCTTTCTGCCCTTCCTCTTTCTATGTGAATGTATCAAATATTAATTGGCTGGATATTTTACAGGTAAAAATAAAAAAAATTCCAGTGGCCCACGTCCAGAGAGTGAAAGACAGTTACATCACGAGTACAATGAGTATTCATCTATGTGAAGCCTTTATCAAACAGTTGTCAATTCTTTTAAATGTATTCACACAATCACTATGATAGTGAATACGTTCTGATATCTATTCTTCTTTTATTAATGCTACATTGTATCCTGTAGGTCTAACTTCTTTAAAAAAAATACTGATATCAATATTTTGATAACCTTTCAATTGTTAACTTCATGTAAAAAGTACTGATATATAAAAATTTTCATAACCATTCAATATCTTCCAGTGAAAAAATACTGATATATCAATATATTCATAACAATTCAATAAATTGAAGACTACTATTTGATCTGTCCATCTCTAGAGGTATTAATCCATATTCCTTGTCAAAGTGATGCTACCCTCAACTGGGCGAGTGCTGCTGCTGTACCTGTGTTTTGTTGTAGAGTCAGCTTGCTACAGCTTGCCCCTCTGTAAACAGAAGGCACCTTTCCCCAGTGTGATTCCACTGACTGTCTCTGCAGCTTGTCTTCAAAGGTTCACCATCAGCCTAGCAGACACGCTGTAGGCACACTTCTCCATTACTTCACAGTCAACATGACATTAGTAACCATCTTACCACGGTGTGTTTGTGCCCTCTGGATGTTCCTGTCTATCTCTGTCCGTGTCCAGCCTCCCAGTGATTGGCCGCCTCCACTGGATGTCTGACAGATCTGGAAAAATACGACCCCATCACTGTCTGTCTTCTCCACATCACTGCTGTCTGGCCATCGACCAAGATTAAAAGCCAATTACGTGCAATCTCTGCTGTTTATTTTATTAGTGCTCGCTGCAGAGACATTTTCATGGCCAGAATTTCATTTGGGGTCGTTCAGGGAGAACGTTACAGTCGTTGTGTGCACTGTGGCCTCCTGTGGTGATTGTAAACTCACAGCCGTGGACGGGCAGTGGAGGAGGAATGGTTTGTTAATGACAGTGCGGGACAGTTAACTTGATCTAGACATGCCCACATTTGGATAATGTCATTTGGGCCCTCAGCTTGAGTTGAGTGAATGGTGTTAACTAAACTGACACAATAGTATTTACACAGGGCAGGAGAGCTAATTGCAATAAGAGGGAAGAGGCCAGCTCTGTCAGTGCACTCATCTCTTGGGCAGGGGTAAACATCTTGGAGGAATGGAATATATTCATAGCCGAATAAAACAACAAATCTAACCTAAGAGAGACAACATTGGAATAAAACAACAAATCTAACATAAGAGAGTGACAACATTGGAATAAAACAACAAATCTAACCTAAGAGAGAGACAGCATTGAAATAAAACAACAAATCTAACCTAACAGAGAGACAACATTGGAATAAAACAACAAATCTAACCTAAGAGAGAGACAACATTGAAATAAAACAACAAATCTAATCTAAGAGAGAGACAGCATTGAAATAAAACAACAAATCTAACCTAAGAGAGAGACAGTATTGAAATAAAACAACAAATCTAACCTAAGAGAGAGACAGTATTTAAATAAAACAACAAATCTAACCTAAGAGAGAGACAACATTGAAATAAAACAACAAATCTAATCTAAGAGAGAGACAACATTGGAATAAAACAATAAATCTAACCTAAGAGAGAGACAACATTGAAATAAAACAACAAGTCTAACCTAAGAGTGAGACAACATTGAAATAAAACAACAAATCTAACCTAAGAGAGAGACAACATTGAAATAAAACAACAAATCTAACCTAAGAGAGAGACAGTATTGAAATAAAACAACAAATCTAACCTAAGAGAGAGAGACAGTATTGAAATAAAACAACAAATCTAACCTAAGAGAGAGACAGCATTGAAATAAAACAACAAATCTAACCTAAGAGAGAGACAACATTGAAATAAAACAACAAATCTAATCTAAGAGAGAGACAGTTATTGAAATAAAACAACAAATCTAACCTAAGAGAGAGACAGCATTGAAATAAAACAACAAATCTAACGTAAGAGAGAGACAGCATTGAAATAAAACAACAAATCTAACCTAAGAGAGAGACAACATTGAAATAAAACAACAAATCTAATCTAAGAGAGAGACAGTTATTGAAATAAAACAATAAATCTAACCTAAGAGAGAGACAACATTGAAATAAAACAACAAATCTAACCTAAGAGAGAGACAACATTGAAATAAAACAACAAATCTAACCTAAGAGAGAGACAACATTGAAATAAAACAACAAATCTAATCTAAGAGAGAGACAACATTGAAATAAAACAACAAATCTAATCTAAGAGAGAGACAACATTGAAATAAAACAACAAATCTAACCTAAGAGAGAGACAACATTGAAATAAAACAACAAATCTAATCTAAGAGAGAGACAACATTGAAATAAAACAACAAATCTAACCTAAGAGATAGACAACATTGAAATAAAACAACAAATCTAATCTAAGAGAGAGACATTTATTGAAATAAAACAATAAATCTAACCTAAGAGAGAGACAACATTGAAATAAAACAACAAATCTAACCTAAGAGAGAGACAACATTGAAATAAAACAACAAATCTAATCTAAGAGAGAGACAGTTATTGAAATAAAACAATAAATCTAACCTAAGAGAGAGACAACATTGAAATAAAACAACAAATCTAACCTAAGAGAGAGACAACATTGAAATAAAACAACAAATCTAATCTAAGAGAGAGACAACATTGAAATAAAACAACAAATCTAATCTAAGAGAGAGACAACATTGAAATAAAACAACAAATCTAACCTAAGAGAGAGACAACATTGAAATAAAACAACAAATCTAACCTAAGAGAGAGACAACATTGAAATAAAACAACAAATCTAACCTAAGAGAGAGACAACATTGAAATAAAACAACAAATCTAATCTAAGAGAGAGACAGCATTGAAATAAAACAACAAATCTAACCTAAGAGAGAGACAGCATTGAAATAAAACAACAAATCTAACCTAAGAGAGAGAGACAACATTGAAATAAAGCAACAAATCTAATCTAAGAGAGAGACAGCATTGAAATAAAACAACAAATCTAACCTAAGAGAGAGACAGCATTGAAATAAAACAATAAATCTAACCTAAGAGAGAGACAGCATTGAAATAAAGCAACAAATCTAACCTAAGAGAGAGACAGCATTGAAATAAAACAACAAATCTAACCTAAGAGAGTGACAACATTGGAATAAAACAACAAATCTAACCTAAGAGAGAGACAGCATTGAAATAAAACAACAAATCTAATCTAAGAGAGAGACAGTTATTGAAATAAAACAATAAATCTAACCTAAGAGAGAGACAGCATTGAAATAAAACAACAAATCTAACCTAAGAGAGAGACAGCATTGAAATAAAACAACAAATCTAACGTAAGAGAGAGACAGCATTGGAATAAAACAACAAATCTAACCTAAGAGAGAGACAGCATTGAAATAAAACAATAAATCTAACCTAAGAGAGAGACAACATTGGAATAAAACAACAAATCTAACCTAAGAGAGAGACAGCATTGAAATAAAACAATAAATCTAACCTAAGAGAGAGACAGCATTGAAATAAAACAACAAATCTAACCTAAGAGAGAGACAACATTGGAATAAAACAACAAATCTAATCTAAGAGAGAGACAGCATTGAAATAAAACAACAAATCTAACCTAAGAGAGAGACAGCATTGAAATAAAACAACAAATCTAACGTAAGAGAGAGACAGCATTGAAATAAAACAACAAATCTAACCTAAGAGAGTGACAGCATTGAAATAAAACAATAAATCTAATCTAAGAGAGAGACAGCATTGAAATAAAACAACAAATTTAACCTAAGAGAGTGACAACATTGAAATAAAACAATAAATCTAATCTAAGAGAGAGACAGCATTGAAATAAAACAACAAATCTAACCTAAGAGAGAGACAGCATTGAAATAAAACAACAAATCTAACCTAAGAGAGAGACAGCATTGAAATAAAACAACAAATCTAATCTAAGAGAGAGACAACATTGGAATAAAACAACAAATCTAATCTAAGAGAGAGACAGCATTGAAATAAAACAATAAATCTAACCTAAGAGAGAGACAACATTGGAATAAAACAACAAATCTAACCTAAGAGAGAGAGACAGCATTGAAATAAAACAATAAATCTAACCTAAGAGAGAGACAGCATTGGAATAAAACAACAAATCTAACCTAAGAGAGAGACAGCATTGAAATAAAACAACAAATCTAATCTAAGAGAGAGACAGCATTGAAATAAAACAATAAATCTAACCTAAGAGAGAGACAGCATTGAAATAAAACAACAAATCTAACCTAAGAGAGTGACAACATTGGAATAAAACAACAAATCTAACCTAAGAGAGAGACAGCATTGAAATAAAACAACAAATCTAACGTAAGAGAGAGACAGCATTGAAATAAAACAACAAATCTAACCTAAGAGAGAGACAGCATTGAAATAAAACAACAAATCTAACCTAAGAGAGAGACAACATTGGAATAAAACAACAAATCTAACCTAAGAGAGAGACAGCATTGAAATAAAACAATAAATCTAACCTAAGAGAGAGACAACATTGGAATAAAACAACAAATCTAACCTAAGAGAGAGACAGTATTTAAATAAAACAACAAATCTAACCTAAGAGAGAGACAACATTGAAATAAAACAACAAATCTAATCTAAGAGAGAGACAACATTGGAATAAAACAATAAATCTAACCTAAGAGAGAGACAACATTGAAATAAAACAACAAGTCTAACCTAAGAGTGAGACAACATTGAAATAAAACAACAAATCTAACCTAAGAGAGAGACAACATTGAAATAAAACAACAAATCTAACCTAAGAGAGAGACAGTATTGAAATAAAACAACAAATCTAACCTAAGAGAGAGAGACAGTATTGAAATAAAACAACAAATCTAACCTAAGAGAGAGACAGCATTGAAATAAAACAACAAATCTAACCTAAGAGAGAGACAACATTGAAATAAAACAACAAATCTAATCTAAGAGAGAGACAGTTATTGAAATAAAACAACAAATCTAACCTAAGAGAGAGACAGCATTGAAATAAAACAACAAATCTAACGTAAGAGAGAGACAGCATTGAAATAAAACAACAAATCTAACCTAAGAGAGAGACAACATTGAAATAAAACAACAAATCTAATCTAAGAGAGAGACAGTTATTGAAATAAAACAATAAATCTAACCTAAGAGAGAGACAACATTGAAATAAAACAACAAATCTAACCTAAGAGAGAGACAACATTGAAATAAAACAACAAATCTAACCTAAGAGAGAGACAACATTGAAATAAAACAACAAATCTAATCTAAGAGAGAGACAACATTGAAATAAAACAACAAATCTAATCTAAGAGAGAGACAACATTGAAATAAAACAACAAATCTAACCTAAGAGAGAGACAACATTGAAATAAAACAACAAATCTAATCTAAGAGAGAGACAACATTGAAATAAAACAACAAATCTAACCTAAGAGAGAGACAACATTGAAATAAAACAACAAATCTAATCTAAGAGAGAGACAGTTATTGAAATAAAACAATAAATCTAACCTAAGAGAGAGACAACATTGAAATAAAACAACAAATCTAACCTAAGAGAGAGACAACATTGAAATAAAACAACAAATCTAATCTAAGAGAGAGACAGTTATTGAAATAAAACAATAAATCTAACCTAAGAGAGAGACAACATTGAAATAAAACAACAAATCTAACCTAAGAGAGAGACAACATTGAAATAAAACAACAAATCTAATCTAAGAGAGAGACAACATTGAAATAAAACAACAAATCTAATCTAAGAGAGAGACAACATTGAAATAAAACAACAAATCTAACCTAAGAGAGAGACAACATTGAAATAAAACAACAAATCTAACCTAAGAGAGAGACAACATTGAAATAAAACAACAAATCTAACCTAAGAGAGAGACAACATTGAAATAAAACAACAAATCTAATCTAAGAGAGAGACAGCATTGAAATAAAACAACAAATCTAACCTAAGAGAGAGACAGCATTGAAATAAAACAACAAATCTAACCTAAGAGAGAGAGACAACATTGAAATAAAACAACAAATCTAATCTAAGAGAGAGACAGCATTGAAATAAAACAACAAATCTAACCTAAGAGAGAGACAGCATTGAAATAAAACAATAAATCTAACCTAAGAGAGAGACAGCATTGAAATAAAGCAACAAATCTAACCTAAGAGAGAGACAGCATTGAAATAAAACAACAAATCTAACCTAAGAGAGTGACAACATTGGAATAAAACAACAAATCTAACCTAAGAGAGAGACAGCATTGAAATAAAACAACAAATCTAATCTAAGAGAGAGACAGCATTGAAATAAAACAACAAATCTAACCTAAGAGAGAGACAGCATTGAAATAAAACAACAAATCTAACCTAAGAGAGAGACAGCATTGAAATAAAACAACAAATCTAACGTAAGAGAGAGACAGCATTGGAATAAAACAACAAATCTAACCTAAGAGAGAGACAGCATTGAAATAAAACAATAAATCTAACCTAAGAGAGAGACAACATTGGAATAAAACAACAAATCTAACCTAAGAGAGAGACAGCATTGAAATAAAACAATAAATCTAACCTAAGAGAGAGACAGCATTGAAATAAAACAACAAATCTAACCTAAGAGAGAGACAACATTGGAATAAAACAACAAATCTAATCTAAGAGAGAGACAGCATTGAAATAAAACAACAAATCTAACCTAAGAGAGAGACAGCATTGAAATAAAACAACAAATCTAACGTAAGAGAGAGACAGCATTGAAATAAAACAACAAATCTAACCTAAGAGAGTGACAGCATTGAAATAAAACAATAAATCTAATCTAAGAGAGAGACAGCATTGAAATAAAACAACAAATCTAACCTAAGAGAGAGACAGCATTGAAATAAAACAACAAATCTAACCTAAGAGAGAGACAGCATTGAAATAAAACAACAAATCTAATGTAAGAGAGAGACAACATTGGAATAAAACAACAAATCTAACCTAAGAGAGAGAGACAGCATTGAAATAAAACAACAAATCTAATCTAAGAGAGAGACAACATTGGAATAAAACAACAAATCTAATCTAAGAGAGAGACAGCATTGAAATAAAACAATAAATCTAACCTAAGAGAGAGACAACATTGGAATAAAACAACAAATCTAACCTAAGAGAGAGAGACAGCATTGAAATAAAACAATAAATCTAACCTAAGAGAGAGACAGCATTGGAATAAAACAACAAATCTAACCTAAGAGAGAGACAGTATTGAAATAAAACAACAAATCTAATCTAAGAGAGAGACAGCATTGAAATAAAACAATAAATCTAACCTAAGAGAGAGACAGCATTGAAATAAAACAACAAATCTAACCTAAGAGAGTGACAACATTGGAATAAAGTGTGTAAGCGAGGTTTGGTATACAGGACAAAAAGATGCTAGATAAACTGATTCGTGTTTCATCAATAACCTGGATGATGTTGCATTCCCCTCCTCCAACAACTGGTGCTAAAGGCCTGGGTAGAATCTCAATGTGTCTGTGATTTCCCCATAGACTATTCATAGCTGCTCAGTGTTTTATTCCTGACAGTTGCATTGACATCACAAGTAGCAGCTACTGATTGTGTGTGATGCCCGTTGACCGCGGTCTGCCCAGCTCCCAGTGTCACTGAGGTTTAGAGCCAGAGTTCTGATTTCCTAATCCATCCAATGCATGAATAAATTTCATGGTTGTCCTTGTGTAATTCAGCAGAAAATTGAAAAAAGTAATCACATTTTAAAATTATAAGCACAAATGTTTTAAGCACAGTAATGTTTGTAGATCGTCAGCTGTATTGGTTCAGCCATTAGAGAGAAGTCATTGTTTTACTTGTTCACCCATGTCATATGAATCAAATGTCATATGAATCAAATGTCATATGAATCAAATGCCAGTGATGTTTACATGGTGCCCCAATTTGAGGATTTTTTGCACACTGACATTTTTTTTCGAACAGGTAAAGTGCATTTTTATGCACTACAATAGACAGGATTACATTGCTAGTTGGCAGCTTAAGCATACCACGCACGCACGCACGCACGCACGCACGCACGCACGCACGCACGCACGCACGCACGCACGCACGCATATTTTTGGAGGTTAAAAAGTCAAATTGGGTATTATAGGTAAGGTAAGTATATATATATATATATATATATATATATATATATATATATATATATATATATATATATATATACACATATGTGTGTATATATATATATATATATATATTTATATATATATTTATTGATACATCAACTAAAAGCTAAATTTATACCAGGTATATGCTAGTATCATGGAATACTAATTTCCCAGAAGACCCCACATGGCAGGTGACATCATTATGGTCACATGATATGAATTATGACATCACTTCCTGTACACTAGTCTTAGAACCTTGCTGAAAGGTACAGTGATCTTCATTGATTAACTGACATGCAGCTATTTGGGGTCTCAAATAATGAAAATGTGTCTAAATAAATACATTTTTTTGATCTCAAAGTACATCTAAATTATTGTTTTAATATTCATATTTTAATCTTTTTTACTGTAGCATATTTAGCATCAGAATTGGTAATTGGTAAAAAAAAGGAATTTACCAGACCAATAAAACACCAATTGAAAAAAGTTATATTTAACTTTCAAAGTGTATATTTATTGATCTGGCAATAAGCGCCGTAAAGCGACATCTGTACATTTAGTTCATATATACATTTAGTTCATCTGTGTATTTAGTTCATCTATATATTTAGTTCATTGCAAAATCGTGTATTTTATCGAACATGAAGCAGTGAAAGATGACGATAATCAAAGTTTTGTGTGGATACTAGATTTAACCAACCAAGGTGTTATAAATACGAATAAATTCAGAGTCACAATGTCCCGTAAAAAGTCATTCAGTGAAACCAATGACATTGTTCATCCAAGAGCGAATGGCCCTATTTTTGTCCCATCCCTGGCTTCAACTGCATTAGTTCATTAAATATGTATTGTCAGGAGTGTTTTGTTGCCATTGTCAGGAGTGTTTTGTTGCCATTGTCAGGAGTGTTTTGTTGCCATTGTCAGGAGGGTTTTGTTGCCATTGTCAGGAGTGTTTTGTTGCCATTGTCAGGAGTGTTTTGTTGCCATTGTCAGGAGTGTTTTGTTGCCATTGTCAGGAGTGTTTTGTTGCCATTGTCAGGAGGGTTTTGTTGCCATTGTCAGGAGTGTTTTGTTGCCATTGTCAGGAGGGTTTTGTTGCCATTGTCAGGAGTGTTTTGTTGCCATTGTCAGGAGTGTTTTGTTGCCATTGTCAGGAGGGTTTTGTTGCCATTGTCAGGAGGGTTTTGTTGCCATTCTACCACTGCAGTGTTTGAATTGCCGGCAGATTACTCACGGGATGCTTTAAATGACATTTATATGCTCTGCGAGCTGCAACCTTCAAGATATGGGCAAGTTATTGTTCAGGTTGTGCGCGTGGTGAAATATGGCCTCGCTGGACACAGGAGGGGTTGATGTGGTTAGATCCCACAGCACTGGGCCTTGTTGGAGACATGAGAGCTTGGTGTGGTTAGATGCCATAGCACTGGGCCTTGTTGGAGACATGAGAGATTGGTGTGGTTAGATCCCGTAGCACTGGGCCTTGTTGGAGACATGAGAGATTGATGTGGTTAGATCCCACAGCACTGGGCCTTGTTGGAGACATGAGAGCTTGGTGTGGTTAGATCCCGTAGCACTGGGCCTTGTTGGAGACATGAGAGATTGGTGTGGTTAGATCCCGTAGCACTGGGCCTTGTTGGAGACATGAGAGTTTGGTGTGGTTAGATCCCATAGCACTGGGCCATGTTGGAGACATGAGAGATTGGTGTGGTTAGATCCCGTAGCACTGGGCCTTGTTGGAGGCATGAGAGTTTGGTGTGGTTAGATCCCATAGCACTGGGCCATGTTGGAGACATGAGAGTTTGGTGTGGTTAGATCCCATAGCACTGGGCCTTGTTGGAGACATGAGAGATTGGTATGGTTAGATCCCATAGCACTGGGCCTTGTTGGAGACATGAGAGCTTGGTGTGGTTAGATCCCATAGCACTGGGCCTTGTTGGAGACATGAGAGCTTGGTGTGGTTAGATCCCGTAGCACTGGACCTTGTTGGAGACAGGAGGATTTAGTGTGGTTAGATCCTGTAGCATTGGGTCTTGCTGGAGACATGAGATCTTGGTGTGGTTAGATCCTGTAGCACTGGCCTTGCTGGAGACAGGAGGATTTAGTGTGGTTAGATCCTGTAGCATTGGGTCTTGCTGGAGACATGAGAGCTTGGTGTGGTTAGATCCTGTAGCACTGGGCCTTGCTGGAGACAGGAGGACTTGGTGTGGTTATATCCTGTAGCATTGGGCCTTGTTGGAGACAGGAGGATTTAGTGTGGTTATATCCTGTAGCATTGGGCCTTGTTGGAGACATGAGAGCTTGGTGTGGTTAGATCCTGTAGCACTGGGCCTTGCTGGAGACAGGAGGACTTGGTGTGGTTATATCCTGTAGCATTGGGCCTTGTTGGAGACAGGAGGATTTAGTGTGGTTATATCCTGTAGCATTGGGCCTTGTTGGAGACATGAGAGCTTGGTGTGGTTAGATCCTGTAGCACTGGGCCTTGCTGGAGACAGGAGGACTTGGTGTGGTTATATCCTGTAGCATTGGGCCTTGCTGGAGACAGGAGGATTTAGTGTGGTTAGATCCTGTAGCATTGGGCCTTGCTGGAGTCAGGAGGGCTTGGTGTGGTTAGATCCTGTAGCATTGGGCCTTGTTGGAGACATGAGAGCTTGGTGTGGTTAGATCCTGTAGCAATGGGCCTTGCTGGAGACAGGAGGACTTAGTGTGGTTAGATCCTGTATCACTGGGTGAATATAGGGAGGTAGTATTGTCTTAAGTAGGTCCACATCAACACAGTATATATATATAAGGTACTGGATGGGTATTTTATGAGTACTGCATGGTACTACATGGTACTGCATGGTACTACATGCATACATGAAAAAAACTCCCATTCTTCTCTCAGCTTAATTTGTGAAAATTTCGCATGTCTTCCTCATGATTTATTGTAAAGTTATTTTATGAACCAGGATGTTTTTATGTGTTTTGTTGTAACATGAGCTAAGATAAGGCATAATAGAGCCATGACAAGTAGACATATTAGAGCCATGACAAGTAGACATAATAGAGCCATGACAAGTAGACATAATAGAGCCATGACAAGTAGACATATTAGAGCCATGACAAGTAGACATATTAGAGCCATGACAAGTAGACATATTAGAGCCATGACAAGTAGACATAATAGAGCCATGACAAGTAGACATATTAGAGCCATGACAAGTAGACATAATAGAGCCATGACAAGTAGACATATTAGAGCCAAGACAAGTAGACATATTAGAGCCATGACAAGTATACATATTAGAGCCATGACAAGTACACATAATAGAGCCATGACAAGTAGACATAATAGAGCCATGACAAGTAGACATATTAGAGCCATGACAAGTAGACATATTAGAGCCTCTTCAAAGGTCTCTTCAAAGCTACCAAACCCTATATAGAGTTCCCCTTGCATAAATGCCTCCATGGTGCACTTCAAGACTGCCAAACCTTACAGCGTTCCCCTTGCATCAGTGCCAGCATGGTTCACTTCAAGACTACCAAACCTTACAGCGTCCCCCTTTCATCAGTGCCAGTGTGGTTCACTTCAATACTGCCAAACCTTACAGTGTTCCCCTTGCATGAGTGCCAGCATGGTTCACTTCAATACTGCCAAACCTTACAGCGTCCCCCTTGCGTCAGTGCCAGCATGGTTCACTTCAAGACTGCCAAACCTTACAGCGTTCCCCTTGCATCAGTGCCAGCATGGTTCACTTCAAGACTACCAAACCTTACAGCGTCCCCCTTTCATCAGTGCCAGCATGGTTCACTTCAATACTGCCAAACCTTACAGCGTCCCCCTTGCGTCAGTGCCAGCATGGTTCACTTCAATACTGCCAAACCTTACAGTGTTCCCCTTGCATGAGTGCCAGCATGGTTCACTTCAATACTGCCAAACCTTACAGCGTCCCCCTTGCGTCAGTGCCAGCATGGTTCACTTCAAGACTGCCAAACCTTACAGCGTTCCCCTTGCATCAGTGCCAGCATGGTTCACTTCAAGACTACCAAACCTTACAGTGTCCCCCTTTCATCAGTGCCAGCATGGTTCACTTCAATACTGCCAAACCTTACAGTGTTCCCCTTGCATGAGTGCCAGCATGGTTCACTTCAAGACTACCAAACCTTACAGCGTCCCCCTTTCATCAGTGCCAGTGTGGTTCACTTCAATACTGCCAAACCTTACAGTGTTCCCCTTGCATGAGTGCCAGCATGGTTCACTTCAATACTGCCAAACCTTACAGCGTCCCCCTTGCGTCAGTGCCAGCATGGTTCACTTCAAGACTGCCAAACCTTACAGCGTTCCCCTTGCATCAGTGCCAGCATGGTTCACTTCAAGACTACCAAACCTTACAGCGTCCCCCTTTCATCAGTGCCAGCATGGTTCACTTCAATACTGCCAAACCTTACAGTGTTCCCCTTGCATGAGTGCCAGCATGGTTCACTTCAAGACTACCAAACCTTACAGCGTCCCCCTTGCGTCAGTGCCAGTATGGTTCACTTCAATACTGCCAAACCTTACAGCATTCCCCTTGCATCAGTGCCAGCATGGTTCACTTCAAGACTACCAAACCTTACAGCGTTCCACTTGCATCAACACCACATTGATCCACTTCAAAGCTACCAAATTGTACAAAGGTAATGGTCTATCAAATCCCTTCAAATGGCCAGAATTGCCACTTAAGATACTCCAAATTGCATCAAGCAGTTATTCATCATATTTTCAGAGGCGAGTCCTGGTAATGGTTTGGTGCTAGTAGTCTCGTGCTGCCATCGTTAACTTGCGTCCTTCCACAGGCGCTTGCGTCAGGCCAGAGATAATTGACGGAACATGCCTGAATGATAATACAATATTTGCAATTTTAGCACATCAATATTCCGCTGATCACTTCTGTGGACGTGGGTCTTGACTTTGTTTTGATGCAATCACTGGTGCCGTGATGACCAATGTTATTATAACATGCCCTCTCAAGGCATCTCTCATAGAGCGTGCTATCTCTACACCATGCCCTCTCTATTGCGTACCCTCTCTACAAGTGCCCTCTCTACAGTGAGCCCTCTTTACGGCAAGCTCTCTCTACAGTGAGCCCTCTTTACAGCAAGCTCTCTTTACAGTGAGCCCTCTTTACGGCAAGCTCTCTCTACAGTGAGCCCTCTTTACGGCAAGCTTTCTCTACAGTGAGCCCTCTTTACGGCAAGCTTTCTCTACAGTGAGCCCTCTTTACGGCAAGCTCTCTCTACAGTGAGCCCTCTTTACGGCAAGTGTTTAGATCTGTCAGTAAGTAGCAGAAGACGTCTCACTGTGTCATGTTTAGGTCTGTCAGTAAGTAGCAGAAGATGTCTCACTGTGTCACGTTTAGGTCTGTCAGTAAGTAGCAGAAGACATCTCACTGTGTCACGTTTAGGTCTGTCAGTAAGTAGCAGAAGACATCTCACTGTGTCACGTTTAGGTCTGTCAGTAAATAGCAGAAGACGTCTCTCTGTGTCACGTTTAGGTCTGTCAGTAAGTAGCAGAAGACGTCGCACTGTGTCACGTTTAGGTCTGTCAGTAAGTGGCAGAAGACATCTCACTGTGTCATGTTTAGATCTGTCAGTAAGTAGCAGAATATGTCTCACTGTGTCATGTTTAGGTCTGTCAATAAGTAGCAGAAGACATCTCAATGTGTCATGTTTAGGTCTGTCAGTAAGTAGCAGAAGACGTATCACTGTGTCATGTTTTGGTCTGTCGGTAAGTAGCAGAAGACGTCTCACTGTGTCATGTTTAGGTCTGTCAGTAAATAGCAGAAGACATCTCAATGTGTCATGTTTAGGTCTGTCAATAAGTAGCAGAAGACGTCTCACTGTGTCATGTTTAGGTCTGTCAGTAAGTAGCAGAAGACGTCTCACTGTGTCATGTTTAGGTCTGTCAGTAAATAGCTGTCAAACTCATTACTTTGGCTTTCGAGGTTTGCAGCATATTTTTCAGTCATTATTTTATCAGTCACTGATATTGTTTTATTTGTAAAGGATTCATCGTAGTTCAACACACAATAACTGCAGATAACTACCATCCATTACTTTTGATTATAATTCATTACTTACATCACTGGTATGGATTAGTTAAGTCAAACATTAGTTAAGTGTTATTGCTTTAGTAGATGGAACGTGATGAAACAGTCTCAGTGTGTTACTGGGGTTTTATTGGGGTATTACTGGGGTATTGATGGGGTATTGCTGGGGTATTGATGTGGTATTACTGGGGTATTACTGGGGTATTGATGGGGTATTGCTGGGGTATTGATGTGGTATTACTGGGGTATTACTGGGGTATTGATGGGGTATTTTTGGGGTATTACTGGGGTATTGATGTGGTATTGCTGGGGTATTGATGGGGTATTGATGGGGTATTACTGGGGTATTACTAGGGTATTGATGTGGTATTACTGGGGTATTGGTGGGGTATTACTGGGGTATTGATGTGGATTACTGGGGTATTACTGGGGTATTGCTGGGGTATTGATGGGGTATTATTGGGGTATTACTGGGGTATTGATGTGGTGTTACTGGGGTATTGATGGGGTATTGATGTGGTATTACTGGGGTATTACTGGGGTATTGATGGGGTATTACTGGGGTATTGATGGGGTATTGCTGTGGTATTGCTGGGGTATTGATGGGGTATTGCTGGGGTATTGATGTGGTATTACTGGGGTATTGACGGGGTATTGATGGAGTATTACTGGGGTATTGCTGGGGTATTACTGGGGTATTGATGTGGTATTACTCGGGTATTGATGGGGTATTGGTGGGGTATTATTGGGGTATTACTGGGGTATTACTGGGGTATTGATGGGGTATTATTGGGGTATTACTGGGGTATTGATGTGGTATTACTGGGGTATTGATGGGGTATTGATGTGGTATTACTGGGGTATTGCTGGGGTATTGATGGGGTATTACTGGGGTATTGATGGGGTATTGATGTGGTATTACTGGGGTATTGACGGGGTATTGATGGGGTATTACTGGGGTATTGCTGGGGTATTGATGGGGTATTGTTGGGATATTGTTGGGGTATTGCTGGGGTATTGCTGGGGTACTGCTGGGGTATTACTGGGGTATTCATGGGGTATTCATGGGGTATTACTGGGGTATTACTGGGGTATTGTTGGGGTATTACTGTGGTATTGCTGGGGTATTACTGTGGTATTGCTGGGGTACTGTTGGGATATTACTGGGGTATTGACGGGGTATTGATGGGGTATTGCTGGGGTATTGCTGGGGTACTGTTGGGGTATTACTGGGGTATTCATGGGGTATTCATGGGGTATTCATGGGGTATTACTGGGGTATTACTGGGGTATTGCTGGGGTATTGTTGGGGTATTGTTGGGGTATTACTGTGGTATTGCTGGGGTATTACTGTGGTATTGCTGGGGTACTGTTGGGATATTGTTCGGGTATTGCTGGGGTATTGCAGGAGTATTGCTGGGGTATTGCTGGGGTATTGTTGGGGTATTGTTGGGGTATTACTGGGGTATTGCAGGAGTATTGCTGGGGTATTGCTGGGGTATTGTTGGGGTATTGTTGGGGTATTGCTGGGGTATTGCAGGAGTATTGCTGGGGTATTGCTGGGGTATTGTTGGGGTATTGTTGGGGTATTACTGGGGTATTACTGGAGTATTGCTGGGGTATTGTTGGGGTATTGCTAGGGTATTGATGGGGTATTACTGGGGTATTGCAGGAGTATTGCTGGGGTATTGTTGGGGTATTGCTGGGGTATTGTTGGGGTATTACTGGGGTATTGCCAGGGTATTGCTGGAGTATTACTAGGGTATTGCAGGAGTATTGCTGGGATATTACTGGGGTATTGCCGGAGTATTGCCAGGGTATTGCTGGGGTATTGCTGAGGTATTGCCGGGGTATTGTCGGGGTATTGCAGGAGTATTGCTGGGGTATTGTCGGGGTATTGCAGGAGTATTGCCGAGGTATTGTCGGGGTATTGCAGGAGTATTGTCGGGGTATTGCCGGAGTATTGCCAGGGTATTGCCGGGGTATTGCCGAGGTATTGCGGGGGTATTGTCGGGGTATTGCAGGAGTATTGCTGGGGTATTGCTGGGGTATTACTGGGGTATATCTGGCAGTATGTCCACTTGGACTGTACTAACGCCAGTTTGAGGTGGCCGTGAACGAGATGTATTTGCCTGTGATCTCTATGGGTCCACACATAGCTGCTGCCGGTTGAATGCCTTCCTCCACTGATGACAGACTAACCAGAGACAGAGAGGCCTTGAACTGTGTCAAAGAGTGAGAGGCCACTTAAATAGAGTGCTTTCCTCATCATAGCTGTGTGAGACAAGGTTGATGTGATTGTCACTAAGCTGAAGCAATATGTAGCTTACACAGTGTTTAACAAAGCTGTAGCTGTGAGTGTGGCTGTGGTCGAACCATCAGTGAATTGTCTTGTCTCAAATCCAGAACATTTCTGTGTAGAACAGTCAGAGTTTGCTCCCATTTGGAGAGAAAATTTTGCCTTTGGCTAAACTACATTTGTTCAAAGTATCTTTTAAAAAATACTTTAAAGCACCTTACAAAGCTTTTGAATATTGCATTAAAACAAATATATTGTTGCATACTTCTGGGTTTACTGCAAAATATGTCATTATAAATTAATGGACAAGTCCTATGCTTTTTACTGATGGAAATAACTTGGGACTGTCCCAGGGTGACCATAATGGCAAGGTGGTTGTATTACCAAGGTGACCATAATGGCAAGGTGGTTGTATTACCAAGGTGACCATAATGGCTAGGTGGTTGTATTACCAAGGTGACCATAATGGTGAGGTGGTTGTATTACCAAGGTGACCATAATAGCAAGGTGGTTGTATTACCAAGGTGATCTTAATGGTGAGGTGGTCTTATTACCAAGGTGACCATAATGGCATGGTGGTTGTATTACTCAAGGTGTTCTAAGGTGACCATAATGGTAAGGTGGTTGTTTTACGAAGGTGATCTTAATGGTGAGGTGATTGTATTACCAAGGCAACCATAATGGCATGGTGGTTGTATTACCAAGGACAGTTGGTGACATTAATGGCGAGGTGGTTGTATTACCAAGGTGACCATAATGGTGAGGTTGTCTTATTACCAAGGCAACCATAATGGCATGGTGGTTGTATTACCAAGGACAGTTGGTGACATTAATGGCGAGGTGGTTGTATTACCAAGGTGACCATAATGGTGAGGTGGTTGTATTACCAAGGTGACCATAATGGCAAGGTGGTTGTATTACCAAGGTGACCATAATGGTGAGGTGGTTGTATTACCAAGGTGACCATAATGGTGAGGATGTACAACTATACCTGAGAAGCCAGCATCACGTTGATCTCTGTGAAGCCAGTACGAGGCCACAGCAGCTAGATACCATTTTATCATATATATATATATATATATATATATATATATATATATATATATATATATATATATATATATATATATATACATATACAAGTACATATTCATATATATATATATATATATATATATATATATATATATATACATATATAATGTGCATACATACATGTATTTATCATAATAATATTTGCTACACTGATTAATATTATAATCTAAAGTTCTTTCATGATTAAAATAATTAATTGGTGTTTATATATATATATATATATATATATATATATATATATATATATACAGTGATATATATATATATATATATATATATATATATATATATACACTGATTAATATTATAATCTAAAGGTCTTTCATGATTAAAATAATTAATTGGTGTTTATATATATATATATATATATATATATATATATATATAACTTTCAAAACACACAATATTGTAACAGAAAATATAATCAAAATAAACTTTATTTCCTGTTACTTTATTTCCTGTTACTTATTTTCCAATTACTTCTTTCCTGTGACTGTCTTTCGTACCCAGACCTGTTGTGTGTGGTTTTTGAATGCTAGTCTTCCTTGTTATGTATCAACTCACTTATTTTGATGCTGATTTATTTTGCATGATGTAGTCACTTGAATCGACTCTACAAACACTAGTGAGAGACAACATAATGATTCTCCCATTTGTTCGTTTCTTTGAAATATTGTGTTGGCCTGTCTCTGCGTCTCAACCAAGGCAGTCTTAAATCAGCAGTCATTAGATGTCAGATTTAACTGTAAAAGAAGTGAAATGCACACAGCAGCTGGTCTTAGAAAGCAATATCGTTTTTGTGTCACTGTCATTAATGGTGACATTTAATAGAGATGATGATAATCATAAGTCATTAGGGACACAGTGGCTGTGTGGTAGAGCGTTGGACTGTCAGTCGAGGTCAAAGTGGCTGTGTGATAGAATGCGGGACTGTCATTCGAGGTCACAGTGGCTGTGTGGTAGAACGTGGGACTGTTAGTCGAGGTCATAGTGACTGTGTGGTAGAACGTTGGACTGTCAGTCAAGTGGCTGTGTGGTAGAACGTTGGACTGTCAGTCGAGGACACAGTGACTGTGTGGTAGAATGTTGGACTGTCAGTTGAGTGGCTATATGGCAGAACGTTGGACTGTCAGTCGAGGTCACAGTGGCTGTGTGGCAGAACGTTGGACTGTCAGTCGAGGGACGGTGGTTTGAATCTACCTGCAGGCCTTTTAAAACTAAACATTTTCGTTCACCCCACTAAAAGCTGTTGGTCCCTTCTATCTGGGGTCTATGCCAGGGGACGTCAAATGTCGCATACAGGGAAATAGAAAAACCTGTTGTGGACTCATCAAGCGTTGGAAGCTGTTGGATATTGGGGGCAGAGGTCGAAGTGCATTTCTGCGAGCATATGGGGGCCTACATATACTTAACAGAAACCCACCAAAAATATTGTGGGCCCAGGCCCGGCCCCCCAGCCCCCAGGCCTGCCCCCCGGGCCCGGTCCTCCAGGCCCTGCCCCCCCAGGCCCAGCCCCCAGGCCCGACCATTCTTACACCTATGTAACTACTCGCAAAACACATCTTGTTTATTTCTATAATTTATTTACTAAAGTTCCGATAAATATAATATTGATAATTATGCATGGTATTGGTAATTATGTAACTATAAAAAGAGGATAGATGGCACATGATGTGGCTGGGTACGTTGAATGTTCTGCCGACTGTCTGCCGGTTGAAGATCATTCTTCTCAGTTCTTGTAAATTTTCATAAAACACTGCTAAAATACATCTAAAACATTGTTAACATACATACATACTGCTAAAATACATCTAAAACATTGTTAACATACTCAACTTCTAACAACGAAGAAAACGGTTTTAATACCCGTCAGAATCCTGCAAAAAGTTCTGCACTTTTTGTGTGCAATACTGATTCCACATTGCGGTTCTTTAGTACCGCCAGGCCCCAGTAGTTGTGGAGTCATGGGTTTATGGTTTCATTCTTGAGTGGGCAGCCCCCCCCCACTCTGGAGGGAGATGTGCAGCAGGTGAGTTACAGTGATCCCTGTGTGCTTTGGCAGGTGAGACCCAGATGTTTTTATACCTGAAAGTCACTCTCTAACCTGGATAAGTTTTGGTGTTGGCTGTTAGCTAGGTAGTCGGTGTGTTTATGCTGTAGGCATGGCATTAAGTAGCATTATCTTTGTATGGGTGTCAGAAATGTAAAGCTAATACGTATGCACATTAGTAAAATGAGTAGAACATCTGTGACAGTCTAGCATGGTTCTTTCTCTGACTTCTCTGACCTCAGATCATCTGTGACAGTCTAGCATGGTTCTCTCTCTGACTTCTCTGACCTCAGATCATCTGTGACAGTCTAGCATGGTTCTCTCTCTGACCTCAGATCATCTGTGACAGTCTAGCATGGTTCTCTCTCTGACTTCTCTGACCTCAGATCATCTGTGACAGTCTAGCATGGTTCTCTCTCTGACCTCAGATCATCTGTGACAGTCTAGCATGGTTCTTTCTCTGACTTCTCTGACCTCAGATCATCTGTGACAGTCTAGCATGGTTCTCTCTCTGACTTCTCTGACTTCAGATCATCTGGTTTACTTCCCCAAGACTGGATGCCAGTAATCCAGAAAGTAGTAGGTTCTCAGGCAGGGGATAGATTGGTTGGTCTGTGTGTATGGTTTACTCTGTGGTATCACTGCTTAAAGGCTTAAGTGGCAGAATATCTCAGCTGCTAAGTTATTATCTAGTCACTATCTACAAGTTGTGTGAGTCAAGATTACTATTTTTATAAATGCTACATTTTCTGATGTTTGATCTCCAACATGACCTCCAAGTCCATATGGACATATGTAGCAACACTTTGACTCAAACCTGTCTCATGACATGGACTGCCACTTTCACTCAAACATAGACATGGACTGCCACTTTCACTCAGACATTGACATGGACTGCCACTTTCACTAAAACATTGACATGGACTGCCACTTTCACTCAAACATAGACATGGACTGCCACTTTCACTCAAACATAGACATGGACTGCCACTTTCACTCAAACATAGACATGGACTGCCACTTTCACTAAAACATTGACATGGACTGCCACTTTCACTCAAACATAGACATGGACTGCCACTTTCACTCAGACATTGACATGGACTGCCACTTTCACTAAAACATTGACATGGACTGCCACTTTCACTCATACATAGATATGGACTGCCACTTTCACTCAAACACAGACATGGACTGCCATTTTCACTCAAACATAGACATGGACTGCCACTTTCACTAAAACATTGACATGGACTGCCACTTTCACTCAAACATAGACATGGACTGCCACTTTCACTCAAACATAGACATGGACTGCCACTTTCACTAAAACATTGACATGGACTGCCACTTTCACTCAAACATAGACATGGACTGCCACTTTCACTCAAACATAGACATGGACTGCCATTTTCACTCAAACACAGACATGGACTGCCATTTTCACTCAAACATAGACATGGACTGCCACTTTCACTAAAACATTGACATGGACTGCCACTTTCACTCAAACATAGACATGGACTGCCACTTTCACTCAAGCATAGACATGGACTGCCACTTTCACTCAAACATTGACATGGACTGCCACTTTCACTCAAACATAGACATGTACTGCCACTTTCACTCAAACATTGACATGGACTGCCACTTTCACTCAAACATAGACATGGACTGCCACTTTCACTCAAACATTGACATGGACTGCCACTTTCACTCAAACATAGACATGGTCTGCCACTTTCACTCAAACATAGACATGGACTGCCACTTTCACTCAAACATTGACATGGACTGCCACTTTCACTCAAACATAGACATTGACTGCCACTTTCACTCAAACATTGACATGGACTGCCACTTTCACTCAAACATTGACATGGACTGCCACTTTCACTCAAACATTGACATGGACTGCCACTTTCACTCAAACATAGACATGGGCTGCCACTTTCACTCAAACATTGACATGGACTGCCACTTTCACTCAAACATTGACATGGACTGCCACTTTCACTCAAACATTGACATGGACTGCCACTTTCACTCAAACATTGACATGGACTGCCACTTTCACTCAAACATTGACATGGACTGCCACTTTCACTCAAACATAGACATGGACTGCCACTTTCACTCAAACATTGACATGGACTGCCACTTTCACTCAAACATAGACATGGATTGCCACTTTCACTCAAACATAGACATGGACTGCCACTTTCACTCAAACATAGACATGGACTGCCACTTTCACTCAAACATAGACATGGACTGCCACTTTCACTCAAACATTGACATGGACTGCCACTTTCACTCAAACACAGACATGGACTGCCACTTTCACTCAAACATTGACATGGACTGCCACTTTCACTCAAACATTGACATGGACTGCCACTTTCACTCAAACATTGACATGGACTGCCACTTTCACTCAGACATTGACATGGACTGCCACTTTCACTCAAACATTGACATGGACTGCCACTTTCACTCAGACATTGACATGGACTGCCACTTTCACTCAGACATAGACATGGACTGCCACTTTCACTCAAACATATCTCTTGACAGTCATTCTATGGTATGTCATTATGGAGATCTAGGACGGCTGTAACTGTCCATATGGGGGTCCGACTATGAGACTGCCAGGATCTGGCATGCTCAGAGACAAGATTGCCACATCATCTGCCTTGACAGACACTATATGTACCTAGACAGACACTATATGGATCTAGACAGACACTATATGGACCTAGTCAGACACTATATGTAGCCTGTCGTATGCCATTTACTGCTCTGATAAACTGATTTATCCACTGATGGCATCTCATCCTTTCGCAGGCAACTGCCAAATCACCGCCACTTATGACTGGGATAATATTCCAATGAAGTGGCTGTGATTCTGAGAAGGATTCTGCTTTTAATAATTGCTTCCAACAGCAAATGTGTTTTTGAAGGAGGTAGTAATTGCAATATTCAAGGACTGCGGCAGAAATGCAACGCAGTTAATGTAATTTCTAGAGGCTGATTGGAAATATATGGCCGTGGCAATTGCATCCCATGCAGCCAAGATGAGGCTGGTCCATGCAAATTGATGGAGACCCGTTCAACATTGATTTTCTGGGAAATTAAATGATGGGATTTAACACAAAAATATCCATTGACATGATATGTATAACATCTTCAAAAAAATATGGAATTTTGTGTGCAACATTGAACTGACAAAGGCCGACATGTTCATGAGGGATGAGGTTCCTTTAAGTGGAAAGGGTGACTGGTTTGCTTAGGTGTTCTACAGCCTTGCCTTAGGTGTTCTACAGCCTTGCCTTAGGTGTTCTACAGCCTTACTTTAGGTGTTCTACAGCCTTGCCTTAGGTGTTCTACAGCCTTGCCTTAGGTGTTCTACAGCCTTACTTTAGGTGTTCTACAGCCTTGCCTTAGGTGTTCTACAGCCTTGCCTTAGGTGTTCTACAGCCTTGCCTTAGGTGTTCTACAGCCTTACTTTAGGTGTTCTACAGCCTTGCCTTAGGTGTTCTACAGCCTTGCCTTAGGTGTTCTACAGCCTTACTTTTGTTGTTCTACAGCCTTGCCTTAGGTGTTCTACAGCCGTACTTTAGGTGTTCTACAGCCTTGCCTTGGGTGTTCTACAGCCTTGCCTTAGGTGTTCTACAGCCTTGCCTTAGGTGTTATACAGCCTTGCCTTAGGTGTTCTACAGCCTTGCCTTAGGTGTTCTACAGCATTGCCTTAGGTGTTCTACAGCCTTGCCTTAGGTGTTCTACAGCCTTACTTTAGGTGTTCTACAGCCTTGCCTTAGGTGTTCTACAGCCTTGCCTTAGGTGTTCTACAGCCTTACTTTAGGTATTCTACAGCCTTGCCTTAGGTGTTCTACAGCCTTACCTTAGGTGTTCTACAACCTTGCCTTAGGTGTTCTACAGCCTTGCCTTAGGTGTTCTACAGCCCTACCTTAGGTGTTCTACAGCCCTACCTTAGGAGTTCTACCGCCTTGCCTTAGGTGTTCTACAGCCTTGCCTTGGGTGTTCTACAGCCTTACCTTGGGTGTTCTACAGCCTTGCCTTATGTGTTCTACAGCCTTGCCTTAGTTGTTCTACAGCCTTGCCTTAGATGTTATACAGCCTTGCCTTAGGTGTTCTACAGCCCTGTAGGTGTTCTACAGCCTTACCTTAGGTGTTCTACAGCCTTACCTTAGGTGTTCTACAGCCTTACCTTAGGTGTTCTACAGTCTTACCATAAGTGTTCTATAGCCCTGTAGGTGTTCTACAGCCTTACCTTAGGTGTTCTAAGCCTTACCTTAGGTGTTCTACAGCCTTACCTTAGGTGTTCTACAGTCTTACCATAGGTGTTCTACAGCCTTGCCTTAGGTGTTCTACAGCCTTACCTTAGGTGTTCTACAGCCTTGCCTTAGGTGTTATACAGCCTTGCCTTATGTGTTCTATAGCCCTGTAGGTGTTCTACAGCCTTACCTTAGGTGTTCTACAGCCTTACCTTAGGTGTTCTACAGCCTTACCTTAGGTGTTCTACAGTCTTACCATATGTGTTCTACAGCCTTGCCTTAGGTGTTCTACAGCCTTACCTTAGGTGTTCTACAGCCTTGCCTTAGGTGTTATACAGCCTTGCCTTAGGTGTTCTACAGCCCTGTAGGTGTTCTACAGCCTTACCTTAGGTGTTCTACAGCCTTACCTTAGGTGTTCTACAGCCTTGCCTTAGGTGTTATACAGCCTTGCCTTAGGTGTTCTACAGCCCTGTAGGTGTTCTACAGCCTTACCTTAGGTGTTCTACAGCCTTACCTTAGGTGTTCTACAGTCTTACCATAGGTGTTCTACAGCCTTGTCTTACATTTGATCTTGCTTTATGGGTACAGTATAGTATTGTTTTTCCATTGAAACCAATGGTAACAGCAACAAGCAATTCCCCACTGTGCAAAAATAATGATTCAGTTTTAATACAAACTATGAACTTTGATTTTTTATGTTCAGTGAGGACCGGTCAGTGAGGTCCAGTCAGTGAGGTTCGGTCAGTGAGGTCTGGTCAGTGAAGTCTGGTAACACACAAAGTTTATTTCTGTTTCAGATATTGCCCGTCGATTGAATCGAAGGTATTGCGATTTGGGACAAGCAAGGCGCATCAGATATGGCTGGAACCTGAAGGTAGGGGGCAGCACTGGGCAACTGTGTCTTCTTTCTGCCATCGTTGGTTTGTTTGTAGATTTTTGTTCAACACATTCACGTATATTGCAGCCTTTTTGTTTGTTGTTTCGTCTCCAGTGTACTTTATGACATTCGCCCAGAGAGAACAATGCTATATGACACTTGCCCAGAGAGAACAATGCTATATGACACTTGCCCAGACAGCACAATGCTATATGACACTCCCCAGACAGCACAATGCTATATGACACTCACCCAGAGAGCACAATGCTATATGACTCTTGTCCAGAGAGCACATGCTATATGACACTCGCCCAGAGAGCACAATGCTATATGACACTCGCCCAGAGAGCACAATGCTATATGACACTCACCCAGAGAGCACAATGCTATATGACACTCACCCAGAGAGCACAATGCTATATGACACTCGCCCAGAGAGCACAATGCTATATGACACTTGTCCAGAGAGCACAATGCTACATGACACTCACCCAGAAAGCACAATGCTATATGACACTTGCCCAGAAAGCACAATGCTATATGACACTCGCCCAGAGAGCACAATGCTATATGACACTCACCCAGAGAGCACAATGCTATGACACTCACCCAGAGAGCACATTGCTATATGACACTCACCCAGAGAGCACAATGCTATATGACACTCACCCAGAGAGCACAATGTTATATTACACTCGCCCAGCGAGCACAATGTTATATGACACTCACCCAGAGAGCACAATGCTATATGACTCTTGCCCAGAGAGCACAATGCTATATGACACTCACCCAGAGAGCACAATGCTATATGACACTCGCCCAGAGAGCACAATGCTATATGACACTTGTCCAGAGAGCACAATGCTATATGACACTTGCCCAGAGAGCACAATGCTATATGACACTCGCCCAGAGAGCACAATGCTATATGACACTCGCCCATAGAGCACAATGCTATATGACACTCACCCAGAGAGCACAATGCTATATGACACTCGCCCAGAGAGCACAATACTATATGACACTCGCCCAGAGAGCACAATGCTATATGACACTCGCCCAGAGAGCACAATGCTATATGACACTTGTCCAGAGAGCACAATGCTATATGACCCAAATAGCGCAATGATATATGTGACTTTCTTTAAAAAAAAATTTTAGCTACAAAATTTAAAAAAATATATATGATACTTTTAAAGTTCATAAAGGTGCGTTCTTATATAGCGTGGTATCCAGTCCTTGAGACTGTTCAAAGCAAATTACACTTCACCCCCTGACAGACCATTTCAACGCCATCTTGTCTTCTCTGGGAAGCATTCAGCCAAGCTGCAATTACTGCACCAAGACTATTCGTTCATATATCCATTTATACAGTTGAGTGAACCAAGGCAACATGGTGTGAAAGAAATTGCCAAAGCTTCGAAACGGCTGCAAGAGGGTGTGAACCTTTTTTCTCTGTAATGAGAGGCCGACATTCCAACTGCAATGTTACTGCGCCCACTCATAGTCAGTTCAGTTGGCACATCGTATACTATTTCATTACTGCACAAGCATGTAATTTATTAATTTCAACATTCAGCAATGCGTATGACTTTTTAATAAATATACACATTTACGCTAGCTTACTCTTAATAGGTTCCTATTACTTAGACCAGGTTACAAAGTTCATAACTGGAGTTTGGTGGCGAAACAACGTAACTCTTCAACATTTTCATAAGTACTGTTCTCGAAACAAGTAATTAAGATACACATTTTGGCGGATCTTTAGTCGGCAGTCAGAGATATCCATGACTAGTCGGAACGTATATGTTTAGCATAAGTCTAGACTCTATTACCCACATGTTATGTTATGTTATGTTTAGCATAAGTCTAGAATCTATTACCCACATGTTATGTTATGTTATGTTTAGCATAAGTCTAGAATCTATTACCCACATGTTATGTTATGTTATGTTTAGCATAAGTCTAGAATCTATTACCCACATGTTATGTTATGTTATGTTTAGCATAAGTCTAGAATCTATTACCCACATGTTATGTTATGTTATGTTTAGCATAAGTCTAGACTCTATTACCCTGTTATGTTCTTTTTGTTTATTTTGTAGCTAGTACAAATGTCATCTGTCCAATTAATAGTTGAGACATGTTCCCATGGCTCCCTGTCAACCCCTGTGTGGATTGGGAGCTAGGCAGTAGGTGTGTTGATGTAGCAGTCTGGAGGTGAGAGATGATAACAATATCATTCATCAACTTTCTCAGCTTCCTGACCTTCAGTGAGCTAAACAACTGCTTAACCTCATCTTCTTACTTGATGTTGCTTTCTCTCACTTCTGTCAGGGATGGATCTGTGTAGTTTGGATAAGCCCTCTTTGGTTCAGTGGAGGTTAATGCTAGGTTGATCCCTGAGTAGTGGACATGTGATGGCTGGGTAACTCTACAGTGGACATGTGATGGCTGGGTAACTCTACAGTGGACATGTCATCACTGGGTAACTCTACAGTGGACATGTGATGGCTGGTAACTCTACAGTGGACATGTCATGGCTGGTAACTCTACAGTGGACATGTCATGGCTGGTAACTCTACAGTGGACATGTCATCACTGGTTCACTCTACAGTGGACATGTCATCACTGGGTAACTCTACAGTGGACATGTGATGGCTGGTAACTCTACAGTGGACATGTCATCACTGGGTAACTCTACAGTGGACATGTCGTCACTGGGTAACTCTACAGTGGACATGTGATAGCTGGTAACTCTACAGTGGACATGTCATCACTGGGTAACTCTACAGTGGACATGTCATCACTGGTTAACTCTACAGTGGACATGTCATCACTGGGTAACTCTACAGTGGACATGTGATAACTCTACAGTGGACATGTCATGGCTGGTAACTCTAGAGTGGACATGTCATCACTGGGTAACTCTACAGTGGACGTGTCATGGCTGGTAACTCTACAGTGGACATGTCATCACTGGGTAACTCTACAGTGGACATGTCATCACTGGTTAACTCTACAGTGGACATGTCATGGCTGGTAACTCTACAGTGGACATGTCATCACTGGGTAACTCTACAGTGGACGTGTCATGGCTGGTAACTCTACAGTGGACATGTCATCACTGGGTAACTCTACAGTGGACATGTCATGGCTGGTAACTCTACAGTGGACATGTCATGGCTGGTAACTCTACAGTGGACATGTCATGGCTGGTAACTCTACAGTGGACATGTCATGGCTGGTAACTCTACAGTGGACATGTCATCACTGGGTAACTCTACAGTGGACATGTCATTACTGGGTAACTGTACAATGGACATATCATCACTGGGCAACTCTACAGTGGACATGTCATGGCTGGTAACTCTACAGTGGACATGTCATCACTGGGTAACTCTACAGTGGACATGTCATCACTGGGTAACTGTACAATGGACATATCATCACTGGGTAACTCTACAGTGGACATGTGATGGCTGGTAACTCTACAGTGGACAAGTCATCACTGGGTAACTCTACAGTGGACATGTGATGGCTGGTAACTCTACAGTGGACATGTCATCACTGAGTAACTCTACAGTGGACATGTGATGGCTGGGTAACTCTACAGTGGACATGTCATCACTGGTTAACTCTACAGTGGACATGTGATGGCTGGTAACTCTACAGTGGACATGTCATCACTGGTTAACTCTACAGTGGACATGTGATGGCTGGTAACTCTACAGTGGACATGTCATCACTGGGTAACTCTACAGTGGACATGTATGTCAAGAGTGGTGACTAGGTTTCCCACAACTTTAAATGCCTGATCGTAGACGTAGACGATTTTAGTCACATTGTAATAATTTTTGCTGTATGTAAATCCAATAAAAATGTAACCGCACACCTCAACCATGCTAAAAATACAAGCAATACGCACATCCTACGTCACAGCCGCATCAGGGGTTAAGGGGATACTTGCCACTGATTGGTCAAAATTACAAACACTGATGAATATGTCAGCCTTCACAAAAAATTATATAACACCAGAATTTCGCACTTTTAGAACATATTCCCAGTTAACTACTTACGTGATATTCCTGATTATGGTTGCAAATGGTTAGTTTTTAGGCATTCTTATAGGTGCAAAGGCCCAAAACAATGCCTTTGGTTTCACTTTAATACTTGATACTCTTTGACGTAAGGCTGTTAACCCTTGATACACTTGGACTTAAGGCTGTTGACACTTGCGTTTGCATTACATTTAAAATTTGTTTGTTAGGGATAGAGAGCTATGAAACAGTTTAGTTGTGTAAACCTAACTGTTGAATAATCAATGTGACACTGCTGGAGTGTTGACATTCAGCTTATAAAGACAGGTGACTCTCAAATGACACTGCCTCTAATCCTCTCCGTAGCTCAACATGATCAACCGGAATCTTTTATTTGACCAAGCAAAAGAAAATAAAGTGTATACATAGATAACACAATGTCACTTGGAGCAGGTTGCTACTTGTTGACACTAACATTACTGGCTGTCATAAAGTAAAAAATCTTGTGATGTTATTTTTTTGTGTAGGTTAGTATTGTATTTCATGGAAACTCTGGGTTAGTATTGTATTTCATGGAAACTCTGGGTTAGTATTGTATTTCATGGAAACTCTGGGTTAGTATTGTATTTCATGGAAACTCTGGGTTAGTATTGTATTTCATGGAAATTCTGGGTTAGTATTGTGTTTCATGGAAACTGGGTTACCATTTTCTTCATCTTCATCACCGTCATCACCTAGGAAGGGTCTCCTGATAGTTGTTCACCACAGCTTCCATTTGTGTCTTCAACTTCACAAAGTCTTATCCCAAATTTACTTCCAACGCAAGTTGTTTTGGATACGCTTGGCATGGTGAGTATTTTATTTTCAGGAAACTGTGGGTTAGTATTCTAATTCCTGGACACTGTGTGTTAATATTGTATGTCGTGGAAACTCTAGGTTGGTAGGCCCTATTGTATTTCTTGGAAACTGTGAGTTAGAATTGTATTTTCTGGAGATTGGATTAGTATTGTATTTCATGGAAACTCTGGGTTAGTATTATATTTCATGGAAACTCTAGGTTAGTATTGTATTTCATGGAAACTCTGGGTTAGTATTGTATTTCATGGAAACTCTGGGTTAGTATTGTATTTCATGGAAACTCTGGGTTAGTATTGTGTTTCATGGAAACTCTGGGTTAGTATTGTGTTTCATGGAAACTCTGGGTTAGTACTGCATTTCATGGAGACTGTTTTAGTATTGTATTTCATGGAAACCCTAGATTAATATTGTATTTCATGGGAAGTGTGGCTAAAAATTGTATTTCATAGAAACTGTGTTAATAATATATTTGTGAGTGATTCAGGCATGTTGTGTGTAGTGTTGTAAGCCCTATGTTGTTGACAGCATAACATCACAATCCACAACTTCACTTTTGTACCTGCTTCCTTGCTGGTTTTCCCAGCAGGGAGCCAGTCCCAGGTCTCACTCCCCAACCCAACTCCCTGCTTATTAGCAGGGAGTAATCTCCCTCTGAGCAGCTGACTATTGGTCCATCACAGACTGACCAGTTAATTAACAGATGCTTCCATCCAAGACTCTTAATTTACTCCCTCCTCAACTCACATAGGGGGCATCTCAGCATTCATGAATTCCTAAATAACACTTTAATCTTTGGGAGCTGTAGAGATGTTTAATATGATAAATTGCAGCAGTATTGACAGCAGATTTGAACACTAACTCTCTATGGACATGAATCACAATTATAATATTTAATTATTTTATTATAAAAAGTAAACATTTGAGATTCTAAATATAGTTTTTAATGTCATCAAAATAATTTCCCAACAGACCTCAACAGAATTGGGAAGCATTCGAGATGTGGTGGGTAACAGTTGACGGATTTTCAGTCAGCGGTTGGCGATATCGCCGACTAGTTGATAGGTGTGTGCTTAGCATAAGGAGAATACTACACTTCAGCTAGACTGAGCATGTCACGTACATAGAAGTTCTAAGGCAGGCTGGAATAAAAAAACAACTCTTCAGTTAAAAGCAACAACACAAACTAACACTTTATTTGGTCATTTCATAAGAGAAGAAGGAATTGAACATGACATGTAGGAGGGAACGGTGGAGGGTGACATGTTGGAGGGAACGGTGGAGGGTGACATGTTGGAGGGAACGGTGGAGGGTGACATGTAGGAGGGAACGGTGGAGGGTGACATGTTGGAGGGAACGGTGGAGGGTGACATGTTGGAGGGAACGGTGGAGGGTGACATGTAGGAGGGAACGGTGGAGGGTGACATGTAGGAGGGAACGGTGGAGGGTGACATGTAGGAGGGAACGGTGGAGGGTGACATGTAGGAGGGAACGGTGGAGGGTGACATGTAGGAGGGAACGGTGGAGGGTGACATGTAGGAGGGAACGGTGGAGGGTGACATGTAGGAGGGAACGGTAGAGGGTGACATGTAGGAGGGAACGGTGGAGGGTGACATGTAGGAGGGAACGGTAGAGGGTGACATGTAGGAGGGAACGGTGGAGGGTGACATGTAGGAGGGAACGGTGGAGGGTGACATGTTGGAGGGATCGGTGGAGGGTGACATGTTGGAGGGAACGGTGGAGGGTGACATGTAGGAGGGAACGGTGGAGGGTGACATGTTGGAGGGATCGGTGGAGGGTGACATGTTGGAGGGAACGGTGGAGGGTGACATGTTGGAGGGAACGGTGGAGGGTGAAAGAGGCAGAGAAAGACCAAGAGTGACGTGGACAGACGACCACAAAGCACGGAGGGGGAGCATGGAATATGAAGATCTGGTGAGATCGGCACAGAGCCGACATATGTGGCAGTGACCCATGACCGCTGACCATCTGAGAGGAGAGGACACCACACAATGTTGCTTGGTTTTAAGTGAATAATTTGTATTATTCACTTAAAGTATTATTATAAGGACCTGATACATATGTGTGTTGATATGTGAGATATGTTATTTGATAGGTTTACGAGAAGTTATGCTTTCACAATGATCAGCCAAAAGCAGCAGGACGCTGTTATACACAACATAAATACTCTAGTCATAAAATCATGAGTAGAAATCTTAGTATGACAGCCATACTGGTTTTGTTTAAAAAAGCATACATAAATTCACTGAGCCACAGATTCTCGCCTGTGCGTGTCGTCACGCACTACACGCTACATGCACTCGGCATGAAATTGGATTTTTATCAGTTGCTACAACAAAGGTAAGATAATACATACCTGATTGGATGGGGTACACCTGGTTGTGTTGACTGTACACCAGAGTGTGTGGTATCCTGTATGTGTTGGTCAAGGAAGGCAGTGTTTACCTACAGAACCACTGTATGTGGTGTTGTACACATATACTGTACACATAACCTTCCCAGTTGGTATGTCACTATACACAACACTTGTGTTTCTAGTTCTATCTGCACCAAGTATGTCACTGTGCAACACTATATTTAACGTGTACACCATCGTCCATACAAATAACTTGTACACAATTTACGTTTTGTACATCTGTTGACCGTTGTACACCAGTTTTCACTGTTCCTTCATCTCCTGCTCTGTACATGTGTTTGTGCATGTGTATGCCACTTAGTGTACACTGTTGTGGGTACCAGTGTACACGTCTGTATCTGTTGTACACCCAGTCCTGCAAGTACACAGCCTGCTCACTGCGGTTCCCTGTGCCCACTGACTGGTGTCAATAGTGACATGCTATGTGGTGCAGCAATGCAGTGTCGGTGTCGAGCGGTGCACTGGTTGGCACTGGTTGATGGCTGAGGCGGCGTCAGCTGTCGTGGGACGTGGCAACTGTCACAGTTACTGCGCTCATATTGATCCAGGCAGTCGGCCAGAGAGAGAGAGAGAGAGGTCTGGTGGGATGGCATGCTGGCTGGCACAGCGACACGACATCACTCTTAACACTGATCAATTGTCACTAGATTGTATGAGGCTCATTGATGTGGAATAATCTTGTATATAATGTATATAATGTATATATAATGTTATATATATTTATATATATTTATGTATGTGTGTATATCTAGAAATGTATGTGTGTGTGTACACATCCTCCATATGGATACCCATATACACACCCACACATGTATGTGTGTATATATATATATATATATATATATATATATATATATATATATATATATATATATATATATATATATATATATATATATATATATATAATCTATTTATAAAATATATACATTTATGCACATGTATATGTGTCATAGTTTAACTAATTTATTATTATTTATTTAACTAATTATTTCATATATATATATATATATTCCATAAGACATACACATGCGTAACTTATTATTATTTATTTAACAAATTAATTATATATATATATAATATTATATTACTGTGTACAAATTTCCATTATTTATAATATAATTTATTATTATTTACATTGCTAATTAATTAATTTTAGCCCTTATGTATTTGCACATTTGTATAAGCACATTTGAATGGACTTCATTCAAATGTTTGGTCGTATATAAATGTTCTTATTATTGTTATTATAAATATATAAGTTATACATATATTATATGTACAATATTTGTTTGCCTGTTCTTAACAAGATTAGGACATACTGAGCAGCTATGACTGTGCCTGTGTGTCTCTAGTCAGCCTACATGTGCCTGTAGTTGTGTGTCTCTAGTCAGCCTACATGTGCCTGTAGTTATGTGTCTGTAGTCAGCCTACATGTGCCTGTAGTTATGTGTCTCTAGTCAGCCTACATGTGCCTGTAGTTGTGTGTCTCTAGTCAGCCTACATGTGCCTGTAGTTGTGTGTCTCTAGTCAGCCTACATGTGCCTGTAGTTATGTTTCTCTAGTCAGCCTACATGTGCCTGTAGTTGTGTGTCTCTAGTCAGCCTACATGTGCCTGTAGTTATGTGTCTGTAGTCAGCCTACATGTGCCTGTAGTTATGTGTCTCTAGTCAGCCTACATGTGCCTGCCGGTGTGTGTTGATAATAGACTGTAGACATGCAGGGTTTGACCAATATGAGTGGCTCAGAACGCCATCCATCACTAGCAACCATTAACATCCACATATTCACCACTGATCTTCTTCTTCGTATTCAGCAAGTCCCTCAAATGCCAGGATTATATGCTCATGCACGAATAGCGTATGGAGGAAAACAAATGATAAATAATAGGTATAGAGACAACAGACATTGATATGATGAGACAAATGATTGTTTATGTTTTGTTTAATTTGTAATTCTGCCAGTTCGGAATCCTTTGGCCTGATAATTTTATTTGGTTTTGTATGTTACCTGTTGTGCCACTTAATGGTAGCACCTTGACTACCCTTGGCCCACCTTTGGCCTGCCCCTTGGGCCTGCTCCTTTGGCCTCCACCTTTGGCCTGCACCTTGGGCCTGCACCTTTGGCCTCCACCTTTGGCCTGCACCTTTGGCCTGCACCTTTGGCCTGCACCTTTGGCCTCCACCTTTGGCCTCCACCTTTGGCCTGCACCTTTGGCCTGCACCTTTGGCCTGCACCTTTGGCCTCCACCTTTGGCCTGCACCTTTGGCCTCCACCTTTGGCCTCCACCTTTGGCCTCCACCTTTGGCCTCCACCTTTGGCCTCCACCTTTGGCCTCCACGTTTGGCCTGCACCTTTTGCCTCCACCTTTGGCCTGCCCCTTTGGCCTGCCCCCTTTGGCCTGCCCCTTTGGCCTGCCCCTTTGGCCTGCCCCTTTGGCCTCCCCCTTTGGTCTCCCCCTTTGGCCTGCTGCTTCGGACTCCACCTTTACCCTGCCCCTTCGGCCTGCCCCTTTGGCCTCCCCCTTTGGCCTGCCCCTTTGGCCTGCCCCTTTGGCCTGCACCTTTGGCCTGCCCCTTTGGCCTCCCCCTTTGGCCTCCCCCTTTGGCCTGCCCCTTTGGCCTCCACCTTTGGCCTCCCCCTTTGGCCTGCCCCTTTGGCCTCCCCCTTTGGCCTCCCCCTTTGGCCTCCACCTTTGGCCTCCCCCTTTGGCCTCCCCCTTTGGCCTCCCCCTTTGGCCTCCCCTTTGGCCTCCACCTTTGGCCTCCCCCTTTGGCCTCCCCCTTTGGCCTCCACCTTTGGCCTCCACCTTTGGCCTCCCCTTTGGCCTCCACCTTTGACCTCCCCCTTTGGCCTCCCCCTTTGGCCTGCCCCTTTGGCCTCCCCTTTGGCCTCCACCTTTGGCCTCCCCTTTTGTCCTCCACCTTTGGCCTCCACCTTTGGCCTCCCCCTTTGGCCTCCCCTTTGGCCTCCCCTTTGGCCTCCCCTTTGGCCTCCCCCTTTGGCCTCCCCCTTTGGCCTCCCCCTTTGGCCTCCACCTTTGGCCTGCTCCTTTGGCCTCCATCTTTGGCCTCCCCCTTTGGCCTCCCCTTTGGCCTCCCCCTTTGGCCTCCCCTTTAGCCTGCCCTTTTGACCTCAACCTTTGGCCTCCCCCTTTTGCCTGCCCCTTTGGCCTCCCCCTTTGGCCTCCCCTTTGGCCTCCACCTTTGACCTCCCCCTTTGGCCTCCCCCTTTGGCCTCCCCTTTGGCCTCCACCTTTGGCCTCCCCTTTGGCCTCCCCCTTTGGCCTCCACCTTTGGCCTCCCCCTTTGGCCTCCCCCTTTGGCTTCCACCTTTGGCCTCCCCCTTTGGCCTGCCCCTTTGGCATCCCCCTTTATGGGATACTAGATATGCCGCTGTTTCCAAATACTTTCCTTTCCTTTCCTGACAACAAATTATTTCTAGTGTTTTACTGTTTTGTTAATTTCAGCAAATACTGAACTTCTACCACTTGTAAGCTACAGTATAGGAAATATAATATAACAACATTATATATATATATATATATATATATATATATATATATATATATATATATATATATATATATATATATATATATATATAATCAAACTATTTTTGTACATACCTATTCGTGTATTTGCCAAAAAAATAAAACCATCCTGTTTTCATCAAAACTCAACTTATATAATGTAGCATATTTGTGCCTTTGTCAACCAAATTAGTCCTTTTTCTGTCAAAAGAGAATGTTCGTTTGAGACGTTTTTGTTGGTTCTGTGTATGCCAACCTCCCTTAATGCATCGTGTGTAGTCACATGCGCTTATCTTTCGTGCTGGTTAGCGTGACCAGAATCTCCCACTTTTAGAACACATTCTGAGTAAACCATTGGCGTGATATTCTTGATTTTAGTTACACATGGTTAGTTTTTATTGTCTCTTAGCCCAAAACCATGACTTTTGTTTCGCTTTAAATTTCCTGCATGATAAGTAGGCCATGGTGCACTGTAGGAGGAATTGTTATTTATGTGTCAACTGGTATATTGTTTGTATCAATGTGTTATATGCAAGATAACCCAGTCATTATTCATGCAGATAATAATAATATAGAATCCTATGTTACCCCTGGAGATAATATAGATTCCTGTGTTACCCTGGAGATAACACAGGTTCCTGTGTTACCCCTGGAAATAATATAGACTCCTGTGTTACTCCTGGAGATAATATAGACTCCTGTAGCTGTTACCCCTGGAGATAATATAGATGCCTGTGTTACTCCTGGAGATAATATAGACTCCTCGGTTACCCCTGGAGATAAAGCTGTTTGGAGCATAACCGCACATTTTCTTAGTCTACATACATACAATGGAACCTCAGTAATCCAAACACCAATAATCCGGAAATCTTAGCATCCGGACATCATTAATTTTCATGAGAATAGAATTTCCAGAAGCTAATATTTCCTGTTAATTGCTTTATTTGTTTATCCAGAATTTTTTTTAATCTGGACACACACTGGGTGCCAAGGTGTCCATATCAATGAGGTTCCTCTATATCTAGAAAGGGAAGCAGATTGCGATGAAGCTGTTTGGTGCAAAATTGTTTCAGGAAATTCAAAATTAACTATTGGATTAGTTTACCGAAGTCCAAACATAAACGAAGAGGACAACACAAAAATAAAAAACGCTATAAAGGTAGTTAGTAAAGGGGAATGTATCATAATGGGAGATTTTAACCATGGACACATACAATGGAATCACTAAGTGGATAGATGTGGGATCGCCAGTAGATATTATCTACTTAGATTTTCAGAAAGCTTTTGACAAAGTGCCACATCAAAGATTACTACTTAAATTAAAAGCCCATGGTATCGGGGATAGCATAACTGACTGGATAGAACAATGGCTGGCTGACAGAAGACAACGAGTTGTAGTAGATGGAGAAGTTTCAATTTGGAAATCGGTTTTGAGTGGGGTACCTCAAGGATCAGTATTAGGACCTATATTATTCTTAATTTATATCAATGACTTGGACGACACTATAACAAGTAACGTACTGAAATTTGCGGATGACACAAAACTGTTTAGAAAGGTTAATACCGATGGTGATAAACAACATTTACAAAACGATCTAGACAGATTAGTGAAATGGTCTGAGAAATGGCAGATGTTGTTCAATTTTGGGAAATGTAAATGCCTACATACAGGACATGGGAACTTGAATGTAAACTATAAAATGGGAGATACTGTTCTGGGTACTACTGTAAAAGAAAAGGACTTAGGAGTTACAATAAGCGCTGATATGAAAGTTTCAGAGCAGTGTGGTATTGCAGCTTCAAAGGGTAATCAAATTCTTGGATTGATTAGAAGAAACATAACATACAAGGGAAAAAGATAATTATACCTCTTTATAAAGCAATAGTTAGACCTCATTTAGAATACTGTATACAAGCATGGAGACCATATCGTAAGAAGGATATAGATATGCTTGAACGCATACAAAGGAGAGCAACTAAAATGATTCCAGAACTTAGAGACCTTAGTTATGAAGAACGCCTGAAAGAATGTGGTTTAACAACTCTAGAGACAAGGAGGTTAGGAGGAGATCAGATTGAAGTTTTTAAGATATTGAATGGGTATGAAAATATTGATAGAAATATGTTTTTCTCACTCAAGAAGGACAGCAGAACTAGAGGACATGAGGTAAAATTAATAAAGGATCAATGTAGATTGGACATCAGGAAGCACTCGTTCGCACAGAGGACAATAAATGAATGGAACAAATTGTCTACAGATTGTGTAACTGCTAGCAGCGTAAATATGTTTAAAAACAAGGTTGACACATCTCATCTACATCTCAGGAGGGCGGGTTATAAGTAGGTGAACATTGTTGGACTCTCGATAAGCCAATGGCTTCCTTGTCCACTTGCCATCTGGGCCTTTGGCTTGGATGGCAAATCTTGTTAAATCTTGTTAAATCTGGACACATAAATTAGGTACCATGGTGTCCATATTAATGAGGTTCCTCTGTATCTGGACACATGGGTACCACAGTATCCATATTAATGAGGTTACACTGTATCTGGACACATACACTGGGTACCATGGTGTCCATATTAATGAGGTTCCTCTGTATCTGGACACATACACTGGGTTCCAGTGTCCATAGTAATGATGTTCCTCTGTATCTGGAGACATACACTGGGTACAATGGTGTCCATATTAATGATGTTCCTCTGTATCTGGACACATAAACTGGGTACCACAGTGTCCATATTAATGAGGTTACACTGTATCTGGACACATACACTGGGTACCATGGTGTCCATATTAATGATGTTCCTCTGTATCTGGACACATACACTGGGTGCCAGTGTCCATATTAATGAGGTTCCTCTGTATCTGGACACATACACTGGGTTCCATAGTGTCCATATTAATGATGTTCCTCTGTATCTGGACACATACACTGTGTGCCAGTGTCCATATTAATGAGGTTACACTGTATCTGGACACATACACTGGGTGCCACAGTGTCCATATTAATGATCTTCCTCTGTATCTGGACACATACACTGGGTGCCACGGTGTCCATATTAATGATGTTCCTCTGTATCTGGACACATACACTGGGTACCATGGTGTCCATATTAATGATGTTCCTCTGTATCTGGACACATACACTGGGTGCCAGTGTCCATATTAATGAGGTTCCTCTGTATCTGGACACATACACTGGGTGCCACAGTGTCCATATTAATGATGTTCCTCTGTATCTGGACACATAAACTGGGTACCATGGTGTCCATATTAATGATGTTACACTGTATCTGCACACATACACTGGGTACCATGGTGTCCATATTAATGAGGTTCCTCTGTATCTGGACACATACACTGGGTGCCAGTGTCCATATTAATGAGGTTCCACTGTATCTGGAAACATACACTGGGTGCCAGTGTCCATATTAATGAGGTTACACTGTATAGGAGTACTTCACTGCAGTAAGAAGAAAACAATTTTTACATAAATAAATGCTGTCAGTTGGCAGACCCACTTTGATTGAATAGTCCTGAGGGAGATGATAGTTGAGATGATAGTTGATTTGATTGGACACTAGTATGTGTGATTGTGTACTACACTGATAGAGTGCCACCAATGTGTGTTTTAGGCATCCTGCATGCCTCTGTGGTTATTGCTGCCTAAACCTGTTAGCCATGCAATCACATCGTTAACTTCTGCTGCTCGGTAATAGTTTATGATCCCGCAGAGGAACCATTCTAATTTACTGCTTCGGAAGTGCTTCCTGGGAATCTCTTTTGGCTTAGTTACATTTCCCCAACCCATTTATCAGCTCCCCTGGGTTGAATACGGTGCATATTTTTGCCTACAGTTTCTCCTATCATCCCTCGCATCAGTTGGTCTCCTGTCGTATTGATTCAGACAGGCACACAGAATGTTTTACAAGTAGAGCGAGTTGGATCAGACCATTTATAACCTACCCTCAGCAGTATATGATACTCCTGCGATTTATGTCCATTTGAATTTATTGTAGTTTTTATAAAGGTGTTAAATCACCACTTTGAAAACTTAATAGGCAGAAGGATTACATTATGATAGATCACATACAAAGTCCTGTGAGGCTGATTTCTTATCTTTGTGTCAGATAATTACTTAAGCTGCAGGTTTTTTCATGTTGGTCCACAATGTCACTCATGAAAAATTGGAACAATTCATCGTGACAAAAAGTCAAATGAATCAGAAATTTTTTTATCAAACCAACGAGAAACCACAACCACAAATGCATGAAAGACACACATAGGAAGTAGGCCAAGAACCATACTCTGAGAGCAAACATGCATTGCTGCATTTTTTATTCATTAATATATAAACTGCCATACATTAGCCACTTACATAATGTAATGTAGACATTCGTGAATAATTTTTTTTTTTAGAGATATGTGCTGTCTAAATAAATTTATTTGATTTGATTTGATTAAGCTATAGTGTCAGACTAAATACTAGTTGAAGACAAGTTAGGGCAAGAGTTGTAGCCTTCCTCTTCCTCTTCTTCTTCCTCTTCCTCTTGTGTGGTCTCTTCTGTTCTTAACAAGGCCTTCATTCCAAGAAACTATTCCAGTAGTTAGGTGCTGTATATTTCTATTACTGCTGTAGCGGTGTTTTCGTCACTCTCTAAATAAATATTACAACAATGGGGAGTACCGATATAGAGAAGAACTATCAAATAAAACTCAACTGTATTAACCAACCTTAATCCTTATTCTAACAATCAGTATTAAACCCTGATAGTCGACCAGTTCCAGCCAAGCTTACAACACCTATCAACAGCACACCAGAGTACCCAGCCCTTGGCTGAGAGGGAAACCCTTCTCAGTCTACACCACTGTCTGCCAGCAACTACTCCCTCTGCCTGCAACTTCACTCTCTGTCTACAACTTCACTCTCTGTGTACAACTTCACTCTCTGTCTACAACTTCACTCTCTGTCTAGAACTTGACTGTCTTCCTCTCTCTCTACAACACTATATAACATCCAAGCCTGGCTCACCAATCACTCACTAGCCCAATCATTATCTCTCACTTTCCAGCATTCTGGTTTGAACAGACTAACTTTAAACAGGACATGTTTCTCAAGAGGCAACAGTCCCTGGGTAATTAATTAACAATTATACTTATCAATCTGGTGACACTGGGCCTTGGTTCTTATCTAACATCCCAGAACTGACACCCCAGCACTGATACTAGCAGGATACTTAAAAACATGTAGTTAGATATAATAAGTACAACTTATATCAAACTGATGACATAATTATAAAATAAAACTGGTATGATAACAATTATATTATAATGAGCCATACCACATCACTTTCTCTATTCTAACTTGTTTTACATGAATTTGCATTTTATTACTTCAGCTTTTGCATTCTAAAATGCTTTGTCTAAACACATGTATTCTCAGTCATCCATCCAGCATCCACATTCACTGCAAAACCATTGTTACTATTTATTGTTGTATAACTGTATTTAGTAATTTTGAGGCCTTTCTCATGGGCAGATTGCCCATGAGAAATATATTTCTGCCTGTATGATTTATATATATATATATATTTACTGAGTTAGAAAATAGAAACTTATTACCAAATAACTTTCTTCAGCACACTCAGCTATATGGATTTGTAGTTAAAGGTAAACTGGTTATCAAAAAACCCAACATTAAAAAAACCTGGTTTTACCCATATGATATTCTGCATTGAACTTTAAAAAAACGTTCACTGTATTTGTGATGTGCTTCCAATGGTTTTCATATTGTTTGTACTTCTTTGCCCTCTTGACCTTGTACATTGATCTTACATTGACCTTGTACATTGATCTTACGTTGACCTTGACCTGTATTTCTATGTCAACTAATGACAGCTAGTCCCTGCACTGTGACACATTTGAACTCGTCTTAATTTATTGATTCTCTTCAAAGTCGGCACGAGCATTGAGTGTGCCGGATACAGAAAACTAATAATCAATTTCATTTTATGATCTTCTCCATGACAGCGTGAAACATTGCAGCAACTTGAGTAATCGTCTTCCTTTGATAATTATGTTAATCATTTGCTATTTTCTGCACTGGCGTTCACCAACAAATTGTGGCTGATTTTAAATATGCCCTTACCGTTTCTATTGTAAGATCAAGTTACGACTGCCCAAATGTAACACCTTGACTGCCCAAATGTAACATCTTGACTGCCCAAATGTTACACCTTGACTGCCCAAATGTAACATCTTGACCACCCAAACGTAACACCTTGACCACCCAAATGTAACACATTGACAGCCCAAATTTAACAACATTGAACACCCAAATGTAACACATTGACCACCCAAATGTAACACCTTGACCACCCAAATGTAACACCTTGACAGCCCAAATGTAACACCTTGACTGCCCAAATGTAACACCTTGACTGCCAAAATTTAACACCTTGACCATCCAAATGTAACACCTTGACTCCCAAATGTAACACCTTGCCTGCCCAAATGTTTTCAGAGTAGCTTAGAGAGATCCCAAGGGCTGGTAGTGTGTTCAGAGCTTAGAGAGATCCCCAAGGGCTAGTAGTGTGTTCAGAGTAGCTTAGAGAGATCCCCAAGGGCTGGTAGTGTGTTCAGAGTAGCTTAGAGAGATCCCAAGGGCTGGTAGTGTGTTCAGAGTAGCTTAGAGAGATCCCAAGGGATGGTAGTGAGTTCAGAGTAGCGTATATAGATCCCAAGGGCTGGTAGTGTGTTCAGAGTAGCTTAGAGAGATCCCAAGGGCTGGTAGTGTGTTCCGAGTAGCTTAGTGAGATCCCAAGGGCTGGTAGTGTGTTCAGAGCTTAGAGAGATCCCCAAGGGCTAGTAGTGTGTTCAGAGTAGCTTAGAGAGATCCCCAAAGGCTGGTAGTGTGTTCAGAGTAGCTTAGAGAGATCCCCAAAGGCTGGTAGTGTGTTCAGAGTAGCTTAGGGAGATCCCAAGGGATGGTAGTATGTTCAGAGTAGCTTAGAGAGATCCCCAAGGGCTGGTAGTGTGTTCAGAGTAGCTTAGAAAGATCCCCAAGGGCTGGTAGTGTGTTCAGTCCCTGAGGCCTCACTTTACTCACCTGTGAAAATATCTCACAATCAGTGTTGGGTTTTTACTTTTTTACAAAATCTGTTTTGGTGGCAGTTGGTAAATAATTGGCAAATACCCACAAGGATGTTGCTAATTGTATTTACTCATTAAATCACAATTAACATATTTTTCAATCCTGCTGACAATAGTGATGGGTGTGTATATGAATGAATTACATTTGTTTATCAAGAGCAGCATGGCTGAATACTTCCCACACAAGTTAAGGTGGTGTTGAAATGATCAGGTCTGCCAGTTCAGTTCAGTCTTTGAGGTACGAAACTGCCTATTTTAGAAAGTGCCTTTCCTTTAAAAAAGTTAGTGTATGAGAATTGTTTCTAGACAATTTTTAATTTCTTGTAATTTCTGCAGGGCTGGATTCAGACATTGTGTACCCCCAGGGTTTGTCCTGCACCCTGCCAGAGAATCTACAGCAGCAGCTCATAAACTTCCTGCCTGGTCTAGAAAGGACAACAATAGTTAAACCAGGCAAGTGTGGAATGTTTCTGTTTTACTTAGTGGTTGGAATGTCTCAAGTATGACACAGGTAAGTGTATGTTTAACTTAGTGGTTGGAATGTCTCAAGTATGACACAAGTAAGTGTATGTTTAATTTAGTGGTTGGAATGTCTCAAGTAGGACAGAAGTATGCGTCTGTTTCACGTAGTGGTTGAAATTTCTCAAGTATGACACAGGTAAGTGTATGTTTAACTTAGTGGTTGGAATGTCTCAAGTCTGACACAAGTACATGTATGTTTAACTTAGTGGTTAGAATGTCTAAAGTATGACATAGGTATGTGTGTGTGTTTAACTTAGTGGTTAGAATGTCTCAAGTCTGACACAAGTAACTTAGTGGTTAGAATGTCTCAAGTATGACATAGGTATGTGTGTGTGCTTAACTTAGTGGTTAGAATGTCTCAAGTATGACACAAGGAACTTAGTGGTTAGAATATCTCAAGTACAACACAGGCATGTGTATGTTTGGCTTAGTGGTTAGAATGTCTCAAGTATGACACAGGTATGTGTGTGTTTAACTTAGTGGTTAGAATGTCTCAAGTATGACACAAGATTGTGTGATATTCACAGATTTCTGGAAGATGTATTTTTTATAAAAACAGGTTTTCAATAGTCATTTTAAATTAAGCAAAATATATGTAGATACTTAATTGTTGTATAGAAATTGTTTTTGTTTATGTTTGAGGTATAAGTTGTAGTAATGCCTCCTTGAGTGAACTAGACAGTCTGAGGGAGGCTGTAATGTTATATCTGTAGCACATGCTATTAAAGTAAGAAGGCTAGTAAATACTTATACATAATAATTAGTATTTTATTTGACTTATTTTATACTTCTTTTAACATGACATGGATCTTTTATTATTTATTTATTAACATATTTAAACTTATTCTGGGCTTATTTTACCTATTTTAGCATTGAAATGCCTCGTATTCATTATTTGGTGTGTGAATCGTATAGAAATAGCAAAGGTGAAACCCACTTGTCTGTCAAGTCTGTAACAACAATGTCAGTTACTACATCCTTGCTGGTTTCTCCTGTACTGCCTCCTTCCCCGGCTTGTCTCCTGTGCTGCCTCCTTCTCCTGCTTGTCTCCTGTGCTGCCTCCTTCCCCGGCTTGTCTCCTGTGCTGCCTCCTTCCCCTGCTTGTCTCCTGTGATGCCTCCTTCCCCGGCTTGTCTCCTGTGATGCCTCCTTCCCCGGCTTGTCTCCTGTGATGCCTCCTTCCCCGGCTTGTCTCCTGTGATGCCTCCTTCCCCGGCTTGTCTCCTGTGATGCCTCCTTCCCCGGCTTGTCTCCTGTGATGCCTCCTTCCCGGCTTGTCTCCTGTGATGCCTCCTTCCCGGCTTGTCTCCTGTGATGCCTCCTTCCCGGCTTGTCTCCTGTGATGCCTCCTTCCCGGCTTGTCTCCTGTGATGCCTCCTTCCCGGCTTGTCTCCTGTGATGCCTCCTTCCCGGCTTGTCTCCTGTGATGCCTCCTTCCCGGCTTGTCTCCTGTGATGCCTCCTTCCCGGCTTGTCTCCTGTGATGCCTCCTTCCCGGCTTGTCTCCTGTGATGCCTCTCCTTCCCCGGTTTGTCTCCTGTGATGCTTTCTGATGCCTCCTTCCCCGGCTTGTCTCCTGTGATGCCTCCTTCCCCGGCTTGTCTCCTGTGATGCCTCCTTCCCCGGCTTGTCTCCTGTGATGCCTCCTTCCCCGGCTTGTCTCCTGTGATGCCTCCTTCCCCGGCTTGTCTCCTGTGATGCCTCCTTCCCCGGCTTGTCTCCTGTGATGCCTCCTTCCCCGGCTTGTCTCCTGTGATGCCTCCTTCCCCGGTTTGTCTCCTGTGATGCTTTCAAACACTAAGGTTCCTCCTCAATTAATTTTTTCCGCTAGTCTAGTGAAAAATCAAACCTACCCAGTATCCACTGCAACATGCTGGCTCGTTTGTGCAACTTTTATATGTCGTTTTTTTGTGAAATTATCAGACAAACTATTAAATTAGTTAATGGTAGGTCAAAGATTAATTGAAATGAAAACAGAACCGTTGAAAACTCCTGAATGTCACCCTTGGTGAAAATATATAACTTTGTCATGTGATCGGCAAAGGATGGAAGTCACGCCCATGATTGGCAGTGACCCGCAAAGTGTTTACCATTTTGGATATCCACTATTTTGAGCCTAACCAGATCTAACGACTAAGTCAATTCTTTCGATAATTTGAACAAAACTAAAATATTTTATTAAATCGACTGCAGATGTTACTTAAACTATTCACACACTACATACATAGACACTACATACATAGACACTACATACACTGTATTAGGACATCAGTGAACCAGATTCTTGATAGGCTAAATCAGTTAAGGCTGGAATTTTAAATTATGTAAATATAATCTTGTAATCCAGTGCAAATTACCATAAGCTCCCTGCTGTCATGTTGAAACAGTAACACATGGAGTTCAGGAGTAGACACTTCTCAAACAAATCTTGCGGGGGAGATTCATGCTGCACCCCTTTACCCCTACTCTACGTGGTGCATTGTTGCACTATTAATCAACCGTCTGGTAACCTCCATTACATCAGTTGTAAATCACATTGTTTCACCGTGACCTTGACCTTGCAGGCTACGGAGTGGAGTACGACTACCTGGATCCGCGACAGATCAAGTGTTCCCTGGAGACTTATAAGATCCAGGGTCTCTTCCTTGCAGGACAGATCAATGGGACAACGGGATATGAGGAGGCTGGGGCTCAGGTGGATGGGTTGTGGGAACAGTCAATCATACAGCAATTAATCCATCTCACACCTGCCACATTTTTTTCTTTAAAATACATATTTTGTGACTTTAAATTCTATGTAAAAACATATAAAATTTATCATTAGTTAACCAGCCTATAGCCTTCCTATTATGATCAAGTGTCAACATATATTGGGATACAAAATGTACCAACATCAAATGAAATCTGCCAGAAATGTGCCTAGTGTCAATAGTATCTGTGTCGACCGCTCTACGTTGGTCATTTTATTTTATACATATGTACTTTATCACAATTCTTCTAATTGAAACAAATCCATATAAAACCTGTTTGATGTAGCAGGTTTGTCCTGATAATCTATTGTTCTCACTTTGCAAAGTTCTTCCTTTAAACTTGTCATGTTTCAGACACATTTAACAAACAACTGAACCTATCTAGTATCCACTGCGACACGTTAGCTCGTTTGTGCAGATATGTTATTTAGGAGCTCATGTCAATCAGCTTGCAGTTTGTGTTGCGCAACTTTGACACACAATGACATCTACCGACAAAGGCCAGCAGAAATATTCGGAGAATACCAAAGCAAATTTTGAGAGGTAAAAAATTTTAAATAATTTTTTTAGCTCAACATATTTTATGTTGTTCTCAGGGGTTGACCGCAGGGGTCAATGCTGTTCTGCGGGTTCATGGGAATGAACCATTTGTGATAGATCGTACTGAAGGCTACATAGGTGTTCTCATTGATGACCTCACGACCCAGGGAACCAATGAACCGTATCGTATGTTTACGAGTAGAGCCGAATTCAGACTACATCTACGCCCAGATAACGCTGACTCGAGGTTGACAGAGAAAGGTAATTTGAGTTCTTGGATGTCAAGGTACATGAAAGCAGGCATGAAATGATTTATTTGAAAGGTCATTTGATACCATACTTTTTGAAGTTTAGTAAGTGGTCAATGATATTGTAGATTTTTAATTAATGGTTTTGCTGCAAACCTACATTTTGTAATTGCTGACTCGAGGTTGACAGAGAAAGGTAATTTGAGTTCTTGGATGTCAAGGTACATGAAAGTAGGCATGAAATGATTTATTTGACAGGTCATTTGATACCATACTTTTTGAAGTTTAGTAAGTGGTCAATGATATTGTAGATTTTTAATTAATGGTTTTGCTGCAAACCTACATTTTGTAATTGCATAGATCATGTTATTCCTGAAAGTTAATTGTGTTTGTCTACTCTCCTAATTAGGCTACAGGGCGGGCTGCGTGAGCGAAGAGAGATACAACAAAGCAAAAAGCACAAGGGAGTTTCTTGAAAATGCAATTCAACATTTGCGAGACTACAAGCTGCCTCTCTCACAATGGCGGCATGCTCTTCACCTGCGGCACACAGACAACGTCAATCTGAAGAGGTAGGTCACTCTCACTGTATGGGGGCACTACTTGTTATAGGTGGCACGACTAGTTATAGGTGGCACCACTTGTTATAGGTGACACCACTTGTTATAGGTGGCACCACTTGTTATAGGTGGCACCACTTGTTATAGGTGGCACGACTTGTTATAGGTGGCACCACTTGTTATAGGGGGCACTACTTGTTATAGGTGGCACGACTTGTTATAGGTGGCACCACTTGTTATAGGTGGCACCACTTGTTATAGGTGGCACTACTTGTTATAGGGGGCACTACTTGTTATAGGGGGCAATACTTGTTATGACTAGTTATAGGTGGCACGACTAGTTATAGGTGGCACCACTTGTTATAGGTGGCACCACTTGTTATAGGTGGCACCACTTGTTATAGGTGGCACCACTTGTTATAGGTGGCACCACTTGTTATAGGTGGCACCACTTGTTATAGGTGGCACCACTTGTTATAGGTGGCACGACTTGTTATAGGTGGCACCACTTGTTATAGGTGGCACCACTTGTTATAGGTGGCACGACTTGTTATAGGTGGCACCACGTGTTATAGGTGGCACCACTTGTTATAGGTGGCACTACTTGTTATAGGTGGCACGACTTGTTATAGGTGGCACCACTTGTTATAGGTGGCACGACTTGTTATAGGTGGCACCACTTGTTATAGGTGGCACCACTTGTTATAGGTGGCACCACTTGTTATAGGTGGCACGACTTGTTATAGGTGGCACCACTTGTTATAGGTGGCACCACTTGTTATAGGTGGCACCACTTGTTATAGGTGGCACTACTTGTTATAGGTGGCACGACTTGTTATAGGTGGCACCACTTGTTATAGGTGGCACCACTTGTTATAGGTGGCACCACTTGTTATAGGTGGCACCACTTGTTATAGGTGGCACCACTTGTTATAGGTGGCACTACTTGTTATAGGTGGCACCACTTGTTATAGGTGGCACCACTTGTTATAGGTGGCACCACTTGTTATAGGTGGCACCACTTGTTGTTATAGATGGCACCACTTGTTATACATGATGCCAATATTAAATGTCATATTGGTGGTGTATTATATGTGTTTAGTGCTGTATGAGATAGAGACTACGAGATACTCAGTGATGTTGTCTGTTTTCTCGCAGTGCCTTTGAGCAGTTGGCCAACCGTGAGGTGAGTGTGGAGACGATCATACAGGCTCGGCCGGAGACATTTGGCTACTTGCTCCACGTGGAGCCCACACTGCTCCGCCGCATCCAGATTGAAGGTGTGTACATGTTGACTGATCAGATGACACGTAATAAGTAAGTTTATGTGTAGTATTATTATTGTGTGATTAAACGATTGGTTCATTTGATGTTTTGTTTTTTTGCAGCCAAGTTTAAATGATGTAATTCACAATGTCATAGTTGCTGCCTCGGTATTGTGTATTCTTTCTCATTATTTCTAATATAAAGACATAATTCATAATGAAATTCTCAACATCCCCCATATATCCCCACCTGTGGCATGTATTGTCAAAGTAGACATCCCCATTAAATTATATCATTATATTAGCCAGTCCCCGTGTGTACAGGAAGACAGGTACACGGGAAGACAGGTACACGGGAAGATGGGTACACGGGAAGATGGGTACATGGGAAGACGGGTACACGGGAAGACAGGTACACGGGAAGACACGTGCATAGGGAGACACGTGCACGGGAAGACACGTGCACAGGAAGACACATGCACGGGAAGACAGGTGTATGGGAAGACAGGTGTACGGGAAGACAGGTGTATGGGAAGACAGGTGTACGGGAAGACAGGTGTATGGGAAGACATGTGCACGGGAAGACATGTGCGCAGGAAGACACGTGCACAGGAAAACTAAAAATATGTACGGGAAGATATGTGCATCCCTTAAGAAGATTCTGTTTTGGCCAAAGAAAGTAAAAGAGATTCTACAGAAGCTTGACATCGAAAATGGACTCAGTCCTAGCTAGTCTTAAAACGAGCTGCCCCAGAACTGACCAAACCATTGGCCAAATTATTACAGCTATGCTTTAACAAGGGAATCATGCCTAAGCAATAGAAGGTAGCCCATGTCATCCTCTGCCACAACAATCATCAGCAAGGTATTGCTAAGACTATTAAACTCAGCAATTTGGAAGCATGTGTGTAGGTGCAGTCTAATTTCAGACAAACAGTTTGGATTCCGAGCTGGCCACTCTACAGGCGATGCCTTAATATACATTGTAAAACAGCTACACAATGCCATTGACATAAAGCAAGAAGCTAGACCAATCTGAATGAATTACAGTTTTCTTCATCTACAACTATTTTGATTACTTACTGAAAAGAGTTTCCCCTTACTTGAACCCAAACCAGCCGGCTATGATCTACAAGAGCATGGTGAGGTCCAAGATGGAACATGTCTCATCTGTATAGATGGAAGCCTCCGAAACATCGCTAGGCAGACTTACCATTCAGAGGTGAGCTATCAAAATTATAGCTATGCCAGAGGCTTCTCTGAGCAGGAAGTTATACAACCGTGCATGAACACAAATGAGACAAATTGGTGAACTCATATTATTCCACGGGATACACCATGGAGATGCATCAATGTTACTCAATACCATGTTACTCCTTCTCCAGTAATGTGAAGAGCAACCAAGACAGTGTCATGGTGGTTGAGGGAGCAACCAAGACAGTATCATGGTGGTTGAGGGAATAACCAAGACAGTATCATGATGGTTGAGGGAGCAACCAAGACAGTATCATGGTGGTTGAGGGAGCAACCAAGACAGTATCATGGTGGATGAAGGGACAACCAAGACAGTGTCATGGTGGTTGGGGGACCAACCAAGACAGTGTCATGATGGTTGAGGGAGCAACCAAGACAGTATCATGGTGGTTGAGGGAGCAACCAAGACAGTATCATGGTGGATGAAGGGGCAACCAAGACAGTGTCATGGTGGTTGAGGGAGCAACCAAGACAGTATCATGGTGGTTGAGGGAGTAACCAAGACAGTATCATGGTGGTTGAGGGAGTAACCAAGACAGTATCATGTTGGATGAAGGGGCAACCAAGACAGTGTCATGGTGGTTGAGGGAGCAACCAAGACAGTGCAATTATGGTTGAGGGTGCAACCAAGACAGTATCATGGTGGTTGAGGGAGCAACCAAGACAGTGTCATGGTGGTTGGGGGAGCAACCAAGACAGTGTCATGGTGGTTGAGGGAGCAACCAAGACAGTATCATGGTGGTTGAGGGTGCAACCAAGACAGTATAATTGTGGTTGAGGGGGCAACCAAGACAGTATTATGGTGGTTGAGAGGGCAACCAAGACAGTGCAATTGTGGTTGAGGGGGCAACCAAGACAGTATCATGATGGTTGAGGGGGCAACCAAGACAGTATCATGGTGGTTGAGGGGGAACCAAGACAGTATCATGGTGGTTGGGGGAGCAACCAAGACAGTGCAATTGTGGTTGAGGGGGAACCAAGACAGTATCATGATGGTTGAGGGGGCAACCAAGACAGTATCATGGTGGTTGAGGGGGAACCAAGACAGTATCGTGGTGGTTGAGGGAGCAACCAAGACAGTGTCATGGTGGTTCAGGGAGCAACCAAGACAGTATCATGGTGGTTGAGGGAGCAACCAAGACAGTGTCATGGTGGTTGGGGGAGCAACCAAGACAGTGTCATGGTGGTTGAGGGAGCAACCAAGACAGTATCATGGTGGTTGAGGGAGCAACCAAGACAGTATCATGGTGGTTGAGGGAGCAACCAAGACAGTGTCATGGTGGTTGGGGGAGCAACCAAGACAGTGTTATGGTGGTTGGGGGAGCAACCAAGACAGTGTCATGGTCATTGAGGGAGCAACCAAGACAGTAGCATAGTGGTTGAGGGGGCAACCAAGACAGTGTAATTGTGGTTGAGGGGGCAACCAAGACAGTATAATGGTGGTTGAGGAGGCAACCAAGACAGTGCAATTGTGGTTGATGAGCAACCAAGACAGTATCATGATGGTTGAGGGGGCAACCAAGACAGTATCATGGTGGTTGAGGGAGCAACCAAGACAGTATCATGGTGGTTGGAGGAGCAACCAAGACAGTGTCATGGTGGTTGGGGGAGCAACCAAGACAGTGTCATTGTGGTTGAGGGAGCAACCAAGACAGTATCATGGTGGTTGAGGGGGCAACCAAGACCGTGCAATTGTGGTTGAGGGGGCAACCAAGACAGTGCAATTGTGGTTGAGGGGGCAACCAAGACAGTATCATGGTGGTTGAGGGAGCAACCAAGACAGTATCATGGTGGTTGAGGGAGCAACCAAGACAGTATCATGGTGGTTGAGGGAGCAACCAAGACAGTGCAATTGTGGTTGAGGGGGCAACCACTACAGTATCATGGTGGTTGAGGGAGCAACCAAGACAGTATCATGGTGGTTGAGCGAGCAACCAAGACAGTATCATGGTGGTTGAGGGAGCAACCAAGACAGTGCAATTATGGTTGAGGGTGCAACCAAGACAGTATCATGGTGGTTGAGGGAGCAACCAAGACAGTATCATGGTGGTTGAGGGGGCAACCAAGACAGTATCATGGTGGTTGAGGGAGCAACCAAGACAGTGTAATTGTGGTTGAGGGGCAACCACTACAGTATCTTGGTGGTTGAGGGAGCAACCAAGACAGTATCATGGTGGTTGAGGGAGCAACCAAGACAGTGCAATTGTGGTTGAGGGAGCAACCAAGACAGTATCATGGTGGTTTAGGGAGCAACCAAGACAGTATCATGGTGGTTAAGGGAGCAACCAAGATAGTATCATGGTGGTTGAGGGAGCAACCAAGACAGTATCATGGTGGTTGAGGGAGCAACCAAGACAGTGCAATTGTGGTTGAGGGGGCAACCAAGACAGTATCATGGTGGTTGAGGGGGCAACCAAGACAGTATCATGGTGGTTGAGGGAGCAACCAAGACAGTGTCATGGTGGTTGAGGGAGCAACCAAGACAGTATCATGGTGGTTGAGGGGGCAACCAAGACAGTGTCATGGTGGTTGAGGGAGCAACCAAGACAGTATCATGGTGGTTGAGGGAGCAACCAAGACAGTATCATGGTGGTTGAGGGAGCAACCAAGACAGTATCATGGTGGTTGAGGGGGCAACCAAGACAGTGTCATGGTGGTTGAGGGAGCAACAAAGACAGTATCATGGTGGTTGAGGGGGCAACCAAGACAATGTCATCGTGGTGTCAATTGCCCTCACTGTTGTTTCAGCGAGCTATGACAGCGCCCTGGCTGACCAGCTGAATGAGATCTCTGAGATCAGACGGGACGAGCAACTCATTCTACCGGATGACCTCGACTACAGCAGGTAACCCTTCTGGGGTGACACAGCCATCTCATAGGGGTGACCTAATCTGGAGCTTCACCTGCCCATCCCATGGGTAAAAACCCTGAGAAATGCACTGTCAACACAAAATTAAAACCCCAGGGCAGGGTCAGTGTCACCAGTTGAAAAGGCTGTGTTAATCCAGGTGCGGCGGCAAAAAATTATTTTTTAAATCCGGTTATATTCTTATGAAAAGTCTCTATTTTTTGAGAAACAAAATGTAGACTTCTTTTAAAATATGAACAGCATGAAGGTTTCGATTTGTTAATTTTGTGAATTAAAATCATTAATAAATGTAAATGTACTGTTTCTATAGTTTGAACTGTTCGATTGAATCGCGGATGAAGCTGTCAGAAGCCAGACCACACACGGTGAGTGGCAGTTAGGAAAAGACATGACAAGTTATGGTTTGTATGAAATATAATATACCTGGTACATGTAAAGGTACGTTATTGTTGTTACTGTAAAGGCAAATGTATAATATACCTGGTACATGTAAAGGGGTACATTATTGTTGTTACTGTAAAGGCAAATGTGTAATATTTGCACCCACAAAATCAGTTGAATTTTTTATTTTATACATGAAATCTCATGTTTACACCAAGAACTGTTAGTGAGTAGTAATTGTAGTTGTTGTTGTTGTTGTAGTGGTGTATGTATGTGGCAGTTGTTGTATTGTGGTGGTGGTGGTTATGATGGTGATTGTGGTGGTGGTGGTAGTGGTGGTGGTGGTAGTCTTGGTTGTGGTGGTGGTGATAGAGATGGTGGTTGTGGTGGTGTTGGTGGTGATAGAGGTGGTGATATATGAGGTGGCGGTGTTGGTGATGGAGGTGGTGGTGGTAGTGGTGGTTGGGGTGTTGGTGATGGAGGTGGTGGTGGTGTTGGTGGTGTTGGTGATGGAGGTGGTGATGGAGGTGGTGGTGGTGTTGGTGATGGAGGTGGTGGTGGTAGTGGTGGTTGGGGTGTTGGTGATGGAGGTGGTGGTGGTGTTGGTGATGGAGGTGGTGTTGGTGATGGAGGTGGTGGTGATGTTGGTGATGGAGGTGGTGGTGGTGTTGGTGATGCAGGTGGTGGTGGTGTTGGTGATGGAGGTAGTGGTGGTGATAGAGGTGGTGGTGGTGGTTGTGGTGGTGTTGGTTATGATGGTGGTGGAGGTGGTGGTGATAGAGGTAATGGTGGTAGTGGAGGTGGTGTTTGTGGTGGTGGTGATTGTGGTGGTGGTGGTGCTGCTGCTGCTGCAAACAACACTAGTGGAGTGGAAATAGTATTTTATTAAGACTAATTGGTACTTTATTATATAAACAGACATCATTGGCCGAGGCCAGCAGTGCACTCATACATGTAAATGTGGAATTGGGTGCATGTAGTACCAAAATAACCAGAACTGATTATCGAGGACAGGTTACGGAGGACAGTGGAAGTTAAGGAGGCGTCTGTGGTGATGCCTGCTTAGAGTGTGAGATGGCTGTTGCTGCTGGTTCAATGTGATTGAGTTGTCACGGTTTCTGTCAAGACTTCTGACATTTCAAGCTGGGAAGGAAACTTGTGGGCTGGAAAGGCACCTTTCACCTTTCTGGTCAGGAGATCATATGACATGTGATCAGGCTGATGTGGGCAGAAGGACAGTGGCGATTTTCTGGCTGGTTTTATTTAGTTCATTCTAGACTACTGACATGTCATAGGTTTGTGCTCTGTAATGTCCTATGGACACATCACACCGGTGACGTTAATTTTCCTGTAATACCTCAGTGCTTTGTATCAGATTAATGGCCCTGTAATATCTCATTGCTTTGTATCAGATTAATGGCCCTGTAATATCTCATTGCTTTGTATCAGATTAATGGCCCTGTAATACCTCATTGCTTTGTATCAGATTAATGGCCCTGTAATACCTCATTGCTGTGTATCAGATTAATGGCCCTGTAATACCTCATTGCTTTGTATCAGATTAATGGCCCTGTAATACCTCATTGCTGTGTATCAGATTAATGGCCCTGTAATACCTCATTGTTTTGTATCAGATTAATGGCCCTGTAATACCTCATTGCTTTGTATCAGATTAATGGCCCTGTAATACCTCATTGCTGTGTATCAGATTAATGGCCCTGTAATACCTCATTGCTTTGTATCAGATTAATGGCCCTGTAATACCTTATTGCTGTGTATCAGATTGATGGCCCTGTAATACCTCATTGCTGTGTATCAGATTAATTGCCCTGTAATACCTCATTGCTTTGTATCAGATTAATGGCCCTGTAATACCTCATTGCTGTGTATCAGATTAATGGCCCTGTAATACCTCATTGCTTTGTATCAGATTAATGGCCCTGTAATACCTCATTGCTTTGTATCAGATTAATGGCCCTGTAATACCTCATTGCTTTGTATCAGATTAATGGCCCTGTAATACCTCATTGCTGTGTATCAGATTAATGGCCCTGTAATACCTCATTGCTTTGTATCAGATTAATGGCCCTGTAATACCTCATTGCTGTGTATCAGATTAATGGCCCTGTAATACCTCATTGCTTTGTATCAGATTAATGGCCCTGTAATACCTCATTGCTTTGTATCAGATTAATAGCTGTAATATTCGCATTTTGCTTTAAAGAATTAACAAGGTAACCTGCATTTTATGAGCCTTCACATATTTAGTTAATTATCACTAGTAATATATGTGATTATGAATATAGTGTGTATCAGTTATAATCGGTTCACATTGACGTTTGTTTAAGAAGCATGAGAAAGAAATAAACCTAAATATAATTTTTTTAGCCCATATTTGAAGATTTAAAAACTATTATCTGTATATTTTAATATATTGAAATTCTGCATTTGTTTCAAAATTACGCTTGTCAAAAGCTAGATTATGAAATCCACAAGAAATTATCTTTGTTGTGCTTATAATTACACACATTTTAAAGTATGTTTTTGAGAGGTAAACAGTTCAGCTTCTTGAGGAATAGTTGAATGATTTGCTTCACTGCTAGAATACAGGTAATCTATTTCTTTAGTGTAAACGTGGTACAAGAAGCTGTTCAGATATTATTGAACCAACCCCCAAGAATCTTGTGGTCTCCCCACTTACCTAGGATTACAGGTAGTGTTCTTAGTGACATGCATGTGTGCATGTTATGATGTATGGCGTCTGGCACTAGTGGGCTCCTGACATCTTGATTGATCGTCACACCAACAGCTCATATCAGGACTCCTCCACCTCTCCTTTAGTCTCACTTTCTGTTCATCCAGTGTGGTGGGGGTTGGGGTGGCAGGGGGGAGTTGTGGGGAGTCTGGATGATGGAAATGTATTGTGTAGTTCAACTTAGTATCACAGCAGCACAAGCAGAATACATGTAACAGGACACTTGTGTTGAGGTGTGGCAGAATACATGTAACAGGACACTTGTGTTGAGGTGTGGCAGAATACATGTAACAGGACACTTGTGTTGAGGTGTGGCAGAATACATGTAACAGGACACTTGTGTTGAGGTGTGGCAGAATACATGTAACAGGACACTTGTGTTGAGGTGTGGCAGAATACATGTAACAGGACACTTGTGTTGAGGTGTGGCAGGGAGATGGACTGACGGAGGTAATATTCACTCTCCCATCTGCTGTTCAACATATGGTGCTTTCAGTCCAGGAAATATGTTTCTGGCTGAGTGTGTCTGTTGTTTACTGCAGTGAAACCTGCCAGACTGTGTGCTGGGTCTCCGTTCTACGTTATGTATGGATGAGTGGGTGGGTGGGTGGGTGGGTGGGTGGGTGGGTGGGTGGGTGGGTGAATGGATGGATAGGTGGGTGAATGGATGGATGGATGGTTGGATATACACATACACGTACATACACACTTTAGACATGTACATGCAGTGCATGCACGCACACACATATATATATACGCCCATACCTGTTGTAGATTGCCGCAGCCAGTCGTATCCCTGGAGTGACACCAGCAGCCATTATGATTCTACTTCGACACGTCAAGAGAGGGCACCACAGGAATGCAACCGCCATTAGTGGAGTGGCATGACGGACGGTATAGAATTGGTGTGGAAAACTTGCTTCAAGCCATTATTGAGGACACCTACGCTCAACAGTTGTCAAGATGCTCAGGACACCTACATTACGATGATCAGCAGGACTATTATGGTCTAATATCAACTATACAAGACTGCAAAATACTCAGGTCACAACGGGTTATATTTGAAGGCACTACTTAATATCCTGTGTTCACAGAAACAAAAAACTTGTAATTCATAGGTGATAAGTAATGTATGGATGTTAGTCTGTGTTAAACTCTTCTTTCATATATATAAATGTTCTGGGATTGTGTGTTAATTTACGTTTAAAGCGTTCGTTCAAACTTAAATTAATTTAGTTACTGACTTTCAGCACATCATGTATGTATAATTTTAATAACATATGAAATATCTGTGGTATTATTTTCCTCAAATTATCCTTTTGTATTTTGTAAAATAAAATTGGTTGGTGAAATACAAACAAATGTTAACTACCTGGTAGTGCAGTTGTTAATTGGTGAGCATGTGAGGTATGTCTAGACATGTGAGGTATGTCTAGACATGTGAGGTATGTCTAAACATGTGAGGTACGTCTAGACATAGATTGCCAAATTGGCTAAATGGTTTGCTGTGAACAAATTATCATTGAACCTGTCAAAAACAAATTACATGATATTCCGGAACCATCCGCCTGATATTGAAATTAATCTGTTCATTAATAATCAACAAATAACCAGAGTACATGTAACGAAATTTCTACGTGTATATATTGATGAATCTCTAAACTGGTAATATCAAATAAATACGTTCAGATTAAAACTGTCGAAAGTTGCAGCAGTCATTTATAAGTCAAATTGTCTCATTGATCGAAATGGAATGTATGTATTATACTGTTCTTTGTTTTTCCCACATTAAAGTTATTGCTGTGAAATGTGGGGAAACACCTACACCACAAACACCTACACCACAAACACCTACACCACAAACACCTACACCACAAACACCTACACCACAAACACCTACACCACAAACACCTACACCACAAACATTCACGGCATTCCTATATTACAGAAACGAGTAATTCGGTTAATTTGTGGAGCAAAACGTCAGGAACATACGAGCACTCTTTTTCAACAATTAGACGTTTTAAAATGTGTAGATTTAGTTAAGCTCAAGACGGCTATTATTATGTTCAAGGCTTTTCATAATGAATTACCAAGTAAATTGCCAAAAATTTTAAAACCGTATGTGTCTGTACAGTGTATATGGTACTAGACAGAATGATTCATTCTGCATAACTCGCTTTCGTACTAATGCAAAATCGATGTTCATATCCATATATATATATGGAGCGAGATTATGGAACATTTAAAAAATGCTACAAGTTAGATATTAGTCACATTACCGGTAGTCACAATTTATTTAGAAACGATTTTCAATTGTTACATGTTGTAAGTAATGCAAATATATAATTACATATCATTTTAGTTAACGGCTTAACACGTCATGGGGTGAACCATAGATAAGTATTGCACTTCTGTTCACCCCAACTCGCCCTTGTGTATTCTTCACCAATTCACAACTAAAGACAAGGAGGTTAAGAGGAGATCAGACTGAAGTTTTTTAAGATATTGAATGGGTGTGAAAATATTGACAGAAATATGTTTTTTTCACTCAAGGAAGATAGTAGAACTAGAGGACATGAGGTAAAATTAGATTGGATATCAGGATCGAAGTACTTTTCTCACAGAGGACTATAAATGAACGAATAAATGAATGGAACAAATTGCCTACGGATTGTGTAACTGCTAGCAGTGTGAATATGTTTAAAAACAAGGTTGACACATATCTCAGGAGGGCGGGTTACACATAGATGAACATTGCTGGCCTCTGATAAGCCAATGCAATGGATTCCTTGTCCACTTGCCGTCTGGGCGTTCGATTGGATGGCAAATCTTATTAAATCTTGTCTTGTTAAAGACTCATTTACAAAATTCCAGTCTCAAATCAATATAAATGCCGTTCAGTGGTGTGCCTGTGATACAAACTAATGAAACTATGCCTATGGCCAAACTACACGTGACATTCATAAATACATTGTGTTTGCTTCTTGTTTGTTTCTAGTCAATTTAAGTAGTTTTCCAGTGCGGACCATATTCCATTACTGTAAGTGTTTCCAATCATCAGTCATTCCCGCTAAACAGTATTCTATTTGCAAATGGAATGGTAGTCTTTACAGTAATATGTATCACTGACATGTTCCATATTGCATCGAAAAAACTACAACGTGTCTTTAAATCGACCACGCAGTAAGCATCTAAATAGTAAGGGTCTCTTGTCTTGCAACACAAGAGAGGTAAGCGGGTGAGTGGAGAGGGATTGCCAGGTGGTAAGACAGTAAAGGTTGATGATAGGAGAGAAAGGGGGCATACTAGTAGTGTGCAACAGGAAAGGAGCTTTGCTGATGTAGTATCACTGGGGAAAGCGAGGAAAGCCCGGGTATTTATGGGGGATTCCATCATTAGGAAAGTGGATAAAATTGTAAATAGAGGAGATGACATAACAGTATGCCTACCAGGGGCAAAAGTAGAGGATATAGCAGAGAAGGCAGGACAGGTCATGGGTGGTGGCACGGGAGGTGCTGTTCTCGTGCACGTGGGAACGAACAATGCAGAGAAGGAGGAAACGTCATCCATCGTTGGTAAGTACAGGAGGTTGATCAAGACACTTAAAGAGGCACGAGTTGGGCAGATCGTATTGTCGGGGATGTTACCAATAATGGGAGGCAGGGGTGACGAATATAGGAACTGTAGAAGGATGGCGATCAACACACAGGTACAGAAGGTATGTATGGAGGAGGGAGTAGGCTTCGTAGACATGTGGTTAAACTTTGTGGGAAGAGGTGACTTTTTCATGAGAGATGGACTACATCTGACAGGGAAGGGCGCTGCAGTTCTTGCGTGTGAGTTTGTCAGAGTTGTCGACGAGGGCACAGGTACCATAAATTATTTAAACTAGATGCGCAGGGGGAACTGACAGAGAAAACTCAAAGGAGTACTACTACAAATACACATCCAAAGAAATGTTCACCAATAATTCCAGACAATGAACTTAAATGTGTATGCTTAAATGCCAGGAGCATAGTAAATAAAAAAAGCGAGTTAGACATTATGGTAGCAGATATTGATCCTCATGTAATAGGCATCACAGAATCATGGAAAAATGAAGATATAGTAGATGCTGAGTTAGCACTGACAGGCTATATAATGTTTAGGAAGGATAGACGAGAAAGAAGGGGAGGTGGAGTAATTTTGTATATTAAAGAGTCTATCCAAGCATATGAAATTACACTGAAAAGTGAAGCAGATAGTGTGGAAGCAATTTGGTGTAACATAGTTACCAGGAACTCAACATTAAGAATATGAGTAGTTTATCGTAGTCCTAACATAGGGCAAGAGGAAGATGTAAAATTACAAAAGGCGATAAGGGAGGTGAGCAAGGGAGAATGTGTTATAATGGGTGATTTTAACCATGGCTATATACTATGGGAATCATTAGAGAGTGCTGGAGGGGATGACCATCAGTTTCTACTTCTAACACAGGATTGTTTCCTTACTCAACATGTCTTGGAACCAACCAGAGGTGGGAATGTGTTAGATTTAATTTTGTCTTCTCAAAATTAATTAGTTGACAATGTTAAAGTACACGAACCTTTGGGTTCAAGTGACCATAACCAAATCCATTTTAATATAAAAGTAAAGACAGGGAATACATATAAAAAACAATGGAGGAGGAACTTCAACAAAGGCAAATATAAAGTGATGAGAACATATCTAGCAAACATAGATTGGAATAACTTGCTGAAGAACAAGACAGCAACAGAATGCTGGACTTGTTTAAAATATGAGATTGAGGGCATTATTGAGAAATTTATTCCATTAAGAAAGCAAGGGAAAAGATCCAGGAAAAAACATCTGTCAAAAGAAGCTATTAGAAAAATTGCTCACAAACAGATGCTGTGGAGGGTCTATAAACACACAGGAAATGTAGAAGACTACACAAACTACAAAGAGGCACTTAACCTAGCTACAACTGAAATTAGAAAATCTAAAAGAACCTTTGAAAAAAAATTGGCAGGTAATATAAAAAATGACAGCAAGAGTTTCTATGCTTATGTAAGGAGTAAACAGAAAGTTCGAGATAAGGTCGGACCACTGGAAAACAACAGTGAAAACATAATTTCAGATGGGTTCCAAATGGCAGAGATCCTGAATGAGTATTTCAGCTCAGTTTTTACCACAGAAGATATCAGCTCACTTCCAGTTCCATTGACTAAATTTGAGGGCAATAAATCAGAACATTTAGGGCAGTTATTTGTAACTCCTGAAATGATAGCAAAGAAAATTAAGAAGATGAAAGATAGTAAATCACCTGGAGTTGATGGGATACCACCAAAACTGCTAAAGGAAATTGTTGATCAAATTAGTACACCACTTGCAAACTTATTTAACTTGTCACTAGAAGAAGGAATAGTTCCTTCAGAATGGAAAGAAGCAAACATTACGCCGCTATTTAAGAAGGGATCGAGGAAGAAGCCAGAAAATTACAGACCAGTGAGTTTAACATCAGTTGTATGTAAATTACTCGAAACATTAATTAGAGACCACATGGTGGAATTCCTCGTAAAACATAAATTAATAAATACATCTCAACATGGATTCCTAAAAGCAAGGTCATGTCTAACCAATCTGTTATGTTTTTTAGAAGAAATTACAAAGTGGGTAGATGACGGGTCACCAGTGGATGTTGTCTACTTAGATTTTCAGAAAGCTTTCGATAAAGTGCCACATCAAAGATTGTTACTTAAACTAAAAGCCCATGGTATAGGCAATGATGTAATCAACTGGATAGAAAAGTGGCTTACACACAGAAGACAGAGAGTAATAGTAGATGGCGAGATTTCAAACTGGAAATCTGTTTTTAGTGGGGTACCACAGGGATCAGTATTAGGCCCTATACTGTTTTTAATATATATAAATGATTTGGAGGATGACATATCTAGCAAAGTACTCAAATTTGCAGATGACACAAAAGTATTCAGAAAGGTTACTAATGATACAGATAACCAAAGTTTACAGGATGATCTGGAAAAATTAGTTAAATGGTCAGAAAAATGGCAAATGTTATTCAATTTTGGGAAGTGTAAATGTATACACATAGGACATGGAAATATGGACGAGGAATATAAAATGAGGGATGCTGTACTAGGTAGAACAACACAAGAAAAGGATTTAGGAGTAATATTTAATGCTGACATGAAAGTTTCAGAGCAATGTGGGATTGCTGCTTCGAAAGGAAATCAAATTCTAGGGCTAATTAGGAGAACTATCACGTACAAGGAGAAACATCTAATTGTACCCCTGTACAAAGCAATTGTTAGACCACATTTGGAAGATGGAGAATGCGATGATGTGATTGGGCAATCATATGAAAGGTTTACATATGGTAGGAGGCCGTTTTTCTCTGTTGCTGCTCGTTTCGGTTGAGTGATCACATTTACAGACAACACGTGTTCAGCAAGGCACACCTGAGAGATGCCCGGCCAACGGAAGGGCAGCTCTGCCACTGCCACACATGTCAGTGGCTTGGATGTTGATGTGCTAAAGGTAGCTTTCGCTGAAATTCTCTCAGACCATGATGTTCTTAAAACTTTGAAACGTAGTTTATATCCACAGGAACTTTCTGATAAGCTTGACTTACTTACCGCAAAGATTGAACAGTTATACAAAGAAACTGAACAGAAAGAAAATAGAATAACCGACCTGGAAAAGAGAGTAGTGTCTCTAGAACTACAAAATGACAGGCTAGAACAATATAGCAGAAGAGCAAATCTGAGATTCGAAGGAATCTCAGAGGCTGTTGGTACACCAGAACTCGAAAAGGAACTTTTGCGTATTCTAAACGACAACATGAAGTTAATTCCCAAAATGCAAACCGAGGAAATTGAACGAGCGCACAGAATTGGACGACTTATTCCAGAGGGACGCCCGCGCGCAGTCATAGTGCGATTTAAATCGGAGCGTCGTCGTGATGCCGTGTTTAAAACCCGGGCCAACTTTAAAACGCACAATGCAACAACGGAAACGCATCGTATCTTCGTAAATGAAGATCTAACCAACCAACGAGCGGGGCTACTTTTTGAGTTGCGGAAACTGAAGAAAACTGGGAATATTGCAGACTGCTGGTCATTTAATGGAAACACTTTAATGAAAACTCTAAACATGAAAGTTCGCCAAGTGCAAACGAGACAAGATCAATGCTTCGCGGCTTCTGCGACAGTCGTCTGAACAATGACAATTGTGTGAAAAGTGTCTGACACCTTGTGCAGTTACACTATGCATAAGCATTTGTGCATAAACATATTCACACCTTTACACGGTGTTGAAGTCGGACATAGACATTGGCTTATACATGCCGCTAAATGATCATAACAGGATTTTGTATTATTATTATTTATTTTATTTTTATTTTTTTTTAATAAGTATACTGTGTTACAGTAATACTATCCATTATATATGAACATATATGTATGACATTATTTGTGGATGACATTTATATATTATATGTATGACATTATTTGTGAACTACTGTATTCACGCGATTGATTGTCGTGGTTTATACATGTTGTTATTTGACCATAAAGGTAGTTTATTTTTTATTTAATCACATTATTCTCATATTACATTACATAGGACTGGATGCCTTGCGTAATAGACTGCATACATGTTTTCACACCGTTTTCACGGCGTTAAAATTGGCTTATACGAATCGCATCACCAGCTTATACTTGCCGCTGTATGACCATAGCGATATTGTTTTAATTTTTAATTTTTTTATTTTGTATGTTGGTGATTGTTGTTGGTGATATTGCCCTACAACTTGGAATAAGCTAAACTTATGCAAAGATACGTCTAAGTTAACTACTTTTTTTCTCCTTGGAATTTCTCACGAAGTTGATCCAAATCTTCGTTACCATTTTTCTTTTCTTTTTGTTGTTATGCTTTTTCATACAAAATGACATGATGTCTATCCCTAATTACTCACCAGTTACTATACTGTGTATTACGCTATTAAAAAATGTGGAAGTTAATATAACAATATTGTTAATATATATCTCTCAAAGCATATTAAATATTATTTATCAGATTAATTATATTAATATAATGGAAAGTACCGTCCATATTATGCAAAACTGCAAATCAAATGGCTTTTGATGAACAATTCCTATCATATTTGGGAGGTATTCAACATAACAGTTTAAGTGACATATTAGATATAAATAATACTGAGATTAATGAATTACAAATAATACGTCGCTCGTCTTATTATGATTTTGACAAGTTTAATGATTTCGCTAAGAAAAACAAAGATCATTTTAGTATTCTAAGCACAAATATACAATCTTTAAATTCTAAATTTAGTGAACTAGAGGCATATATAGAAGAACTAGATTGTATAAATTTTAAATTCAATATAATATGTATACAAGAGTCATGGAAAGCGCAATGATTTTTCTCAATTTGTGTTGCATGGTTATACCGCTATAACTCAGGGTAAAAGTTGTAGCAGTAAAGGAGGTTTAGTAATATATATTGATAATAAATATAAAGCAGAACCAATTATGAATCTTAATATATATGAACATTGGGAAGGACTGATAATTAAAGTAAATGGTGGTAATTTATCAAAATCGTTAACCATCGGGAACATATATAGACCACCAAGAACAAATAATGAACAAATAAATTCTTTTATAAATGAATTTTCATCAACTGTATTATCATTAGAAAATAATAATCATGAGCTAATTATTGCAGGAGACTTTAATATAAACTTACTCAAAATAAATGAAAATGAAACTTACAGCAAATTTTTTGATACTTTAACATCACACAACCTTTACCCTCAAATAACTCTTCCCACTAGATTTACAAGAACAAACGGAACACTGATAGACAACTTTTTTTGTAAACTTGGTAAAGCTGTATTAGAAAGTACGGCAGGGATATTAACTAAAAGATTCTCTGATCATCAGCCATACTTCATGATTTTAGGCATTACCCAAAAAACAGTACGTCCTCCTAAATATGTAAAAATAAATATATTAAGCACAGTGGCAATGCAGAATGTTAGACATGAAATTAAATCAGATGACATTTACAACAAGCTTAATAAAATCCCAAATGCTAATCCAAATTTAAATTATGATATAATATCTAAAGAAATTTTACGGTCTAAAAATAAGCACATGCCAGGTAAATTAGTAAAATTTGATAAATATAAGCATAAAAATTCTACATGGATTACTCAGGGTTTGCTCAAATCAATCCGATACCGAGATAAACTTTATAAACAATTAAAATTAACTAACCCAAATTCACCAAACTATGAAACAATTAGCATTAACCTTAAAACATATAATGGAATATTAAAGACAAACATTCATGCAGCAAAACAAATATAAATTATTTTGAATCATGTTTTAATATGTTCAAAAGCGATATAAGAAATACTTGGAAAACTATAAATGATTTTCTCTCTAAGACAAAAACACAAAACAAATTTCCAACATTCTTTAAAGAAAATGATGATAAAATATCAGATAAAAAAGATATTGCTAATAAATTTAATATTTTTTTCACAAACATAGCTCAGACTATTGCAAATGATATTAAATATGATGGCAATAAAAATTATAGTTATTATTTAAATAAACACATAAATACGGTACTTAAATTTCAGAATATTGATGAGGAAACTGTAAAGAAAACTATACAAAGTCTTCCTACAAAAAATATTTGTGGATTTGGTGGTATTTCTTCAAAATTAATAAAAATAATTGAACCTGCTATAATTAAATCATTAACTATATTAATAAACCAAGTGTTAAACACAGGAATTTTTCCTGATGAAATCAAAATTGTCAAAGTAATTCCTATATTTAAGAAAGATGATCCTACATTATTTAAACATTACAGGCCCATTTCTCTACTTCCAACGATTGCTAAAGTAATAGAAAAAATAATTTGTACTCAGTTATTATCATATTTCAATGATACTAAACTGCTTTTTGATAATCAGTACGGTTCTAGACCTAACCATTCAACTGAATATGCTGCACTAGAACTAGTAGATAGAATCATAACGCAAATGGAAAAAAATGACGTACCAATTAACATATTTCTCGATCTCTCTAAAGCTTTTGACACAGTTGACCACACAATTTTATTAAATAAATTGAGATATTATGGCATTGATGATGCAGGTCTACTTCTGTTAAAAAATTATTTAAGTAATCGGAAACAGTATGTTGAAATTGAAGAAATAAAGTCTGAAATTCTTCCAATAACAGTTGGTGTCCCACAAGGTTCAATCCTTGGGCCATTGCTATTTATCATATATATAAATGACTTCTCACAAGCTAGTAGCATATTTAAATTTATAATGTATGCAGATGACACAACATTATTTAGTACTTTAACATCTTTTAGGGATAATACACAAGATAACACAATTCAATCTGTAATAAATGCTGAACTTTCCAAAGTTGTTGAATGGTTAAAAATAAATAAACTATCACTAAATAAAGCTAAATCTAAATATATGATTTTTCATGTCCCCAGTAAAGGTATACATTCCCTTACACTTAACATAGATAATACAAATATTGAAAAAGTGGATGAATTTAATTTCTTAGGGTTAATCCTGGATTCAAATTTAAATTGGAAAAAACATACAGAAAAAATAGCTAATAAATGTTCAAAAATGATTGGCATATTAAATAGGCTAAAATATGTTTTGCCTCTAGAAATAAAAAAATTGTTATATAACCAATTAATATTATCACATATAAACTATTGTATTATGGCATGGGGATACAAAGGAAACAGATTAATTAAAATTCAGAAAAGAGCTGTTCGTATAATAACTTTAAGCGGATATAATTCACATACTGAGCCACTTTTTAAGCAACTTAATTTGTTAAAGATAGAAGATCAATTAAAGTTACAAGAATTAAAACTTTACTTTAAACACTTACCTGTCTATTTATTAAACTGGCAGATTACTCCAAATGTTAATATACACCTTCATGACACTCGGAAGTCTAAAAATATACATACTGCCAGAACTAAACATGAATTTGCAAAAAAATGTCTTAAATATAATTTGCCATTCATTATAAACCACACTTTTGATATAGTGAAAGAAAAGATATATACTCATAGCCTACGAGGCTTTACAATTTATGCAAAAAACTTTCTTCTGCAAACATATAAAGACACATGTACACTTCCAAACTGTTATTCATGTCACCAAAATCAGCAATGCTAATTGTTCATTAATGGATGGAAACTCTTACACACACTTGACCATATTAACATGTATAAAAAAAAACACTTACTGCCAGATAAAATCTGCATGCTTGTATAATTGAGATAGACATGTAATTAAAAAGGCCAACAAAATAAAAACATTATTAGTCATAACTGGGGTGGCTCCTATGATAGCGACAGTATGTCTTAATGGGAGCCACTGATCCCTACTTGTTTTAACATTAAAGATGTATGCACACCAGTATTATTATATATGTGCATATATTTTATTTGTGTTGATGCATATCTCTATTGTTTCATTATTTGTTATTTTTTTGGGGTCAAAAATAAACTTCTTGTTCTTCTTGTTCTTGTTCTTGGAATATTGTATTCAAGCATGGAGGCCATATCGTAAAAAAGACATAGATAAGCTAGAAAGAATACAACGAAGAGCAACTAAGATGATTCCTGAATTAAAAGACCTTAGTTATGAAAGTCGCTTATTACAATGGGGTTTGACAACACTAGAGACCAGGAGACTAAGAGGAGACCAAATAGAAGTGTTTAAAATAGTGAACGGTTATGAGGATGTTGATAGGAATATGTTCTTCAAACTTAAAGAAGGCAGTAGAACCAGAGGACACAAAGCAGCATTAGTTAAGGAGCAGTGTAGGTTGGACATGAGAAAGTACTCTTTCTCACAGAGGGTGATAAATGAATGGAACAAACTGCCAAATGATTGTGTTAATGCTAGTAGTATGAATATGTTTAAACATAGAATTGACAGATATCTGATAAGGGCGGGCTACACATAGCTGAGAAAATGGCTGGACTCTCGATAAGCCAATGGCTTCCTTGTCCACTTGCCATATGGAACTTGTTGTTCGAGATGGCAATCTTGTTAAATCTTGTTAAATCTTGTTAAGTAAATAGTACGGGCCTCGCTCTTCCTTTAAAAAAAGTCCGGGCGAGAAACTACCTTCTTTTTTACTAGGCCTTATCGAGAGTCCAACGATTTTTCATGTACGTGTAACCCGCTCTCATACATAAATAGTTCCTTTTTTAATTATATTTATCAAAAATAACGTGAATAGACCTGGTTCGTTGCGACGCCGCTAAGCAGCAGTGGAGACTGTTTTCTCTACGCCAAACTACATAAACCAGTGATGCCTCCTAGCGACCAACATGCGTTGTAATTGTGCATTACCAGCTTGACGTCACTATCAGTGTTTGGGAAAACGATTTTATACCGAGTCCCAGCGTCAAAAAAATTGCTAGAATACTCATAAAAGTATTTAAAATAAAATATACTTTTAAAAAGTACTTCAAATTTGGCACACTTATTCTTGAAAGGCCAGAAAAAAGTATTTGAGCAAAACTATTTTCGAAAACGTATTTTTCAAATAAATGTATTTAAAATAAGAAAATTAATAGTAAAATAAAAGTATTTTAACTAACAATATTTCGTATTTGTGAAAATACAAAATAATGTGTTACCCTCCCTGTGACTAGGTGAGTGTTGATGTCATGTTGTAATTGTACACTCTCTTAAACTCTATTCAGTAAGAACAACTCACATACGGACTTCATTGGCTGGAATGGACCTTATTGAAATAAACCGGGTAGTTATCTGCAGACTGGATGTAGACGGTGTGTGTCTGTGTAGGTAGCACCGCCTCTCAGCACTCGACGGAATGAGTTGCACCAGCAGGAAACGATTTGACACAGGTGGTTGTTTTATTGAAAATGTGTGAACAATACAAGAAGTAATATTGCATGATTATATATTCTATTTCTGCGGTGTGTCCACATGCGTTTCCTGTCATATTGTGTGTCTATTCGGTAATACATTTACATTTCAACGCCGGAACACTTAGTGATGACATAGAGTTAGTGATATGTTTTGACACCAGACGGTTGTGGTCAGGTTTCATGAGTTAACAACCCCCCTGGCGAGTGGACAAAGAATCAACAGGCTTATCGAGAATCCATCGATTACCCATCTTTCTGTTTTTACGCTGCTAACATTTACACAATCAGTAAATAATTTGTTCTAATCATTTATCGTCCGCTGTGAGAATGAATACGGCCTGAATACCAACCTACATATCAAGCACTGTTGTTTAGAAATTAAGATATCAAACGACTCGAAGCAGTTTCAACATTCACAAATATGCACAACGTTTAAAGAATCGTCAATCGTGCAAATAGTTACACAGTTATTGCCGTGTTGAAGACATCTCGCAGCCCGTAGCAAACCGGGAGCCACTACGGTTTGTTACGGAACAGGAGACGACAATGCTGTGATTATATTCTTGTAAGACTTCGCTGTGTCTGGTATACGACTAGCATCACAGATGAATTATAACACAGAACGTGACCAGACGTTGAAATGTTGCAACTAAATCACAGAGGAGAAGAAACCGGAACCGGAAGAAAGCTGATGGAGGCGCATGCGCTCATGCGGGAAGGTCCTTGGCGATGGCGTCTAGGATGGGGTTGAGGCAGTTCCTCCACATGTCGGGGTTGAAGTCTTCCACCAGCTGAGAGAGTGCGCACATCAACACTTTGCCCATCTCCTGCAGTCGAGCAATGCGATAACAACATTAGTTTCCATCTAGATCATTATGACCGACGTAGCCACCAATAGACGAAAAGCGGCCCAAGACAACAGCTTGAAATACACACAATATTTGTGTAAACTATCATAAAACTATAAACACAGGAGGTGGAGGGGGGGAAGCAGTTAAATCATCTGGTCCATGATAAATGTTTTGAATGCAGTCGCATCTAGAGTCAGTGAAACAGGTAACTGGGAGGGAATTCCACTTTTGGGTTGTCTTGGGTTGTCTTGGGTGCATAGGCATTCAGAGAGAGTTATTTATGTTTGAAGTATATACAACGATCTGGTACTTCTTGCACTGTACGTCACACTGAGCAGAACGTTAGCTTAAGTTCGTTGTTTTTATTGCCAATAGCGACTGTGGCACCGGCAATATTAATTGTGGAGGAAGTAAAATTCGATGATCTTGAAGACGGACATGACGCGGAAACTACGAGTACTAGTGATGAAAAAGACGAGGATGACGAAAATGAAAACGATTAGGACAATTACTGTAAGACGAAGTAATTTGTGACGAACTTGGAAAAAAGCATAAAAGGTAAAAGGAACAAGAGAAATTAAGACCACCAAGAATCGAATATGGTGAAAGAAACACAACTCGAGGATAATCAAAGATTATCCTCGAGTTGTGTTATCCGGGGTAAGACGACCAGGGTAAGACGACCGGGGTAAGACGACCGGGGTAAGACAAGGAAACTCACGATGAAGCCAGCCTTGGTGACGCCGCTGCGGACGACATGTTGGGTGGACAGGTGATTAGTGATGGACGCCAGTTTGCTATGGTCAAACATGGAGTTGATGGAGATGTCCAGACCGCCAATGACCCTCATGATGTGGGCACTGAACTCGCCGCTGTCCATGTCCGCAACTTTCACTCGGGTGAAGACTTTTGTGGCGGCTGGCATTTTCTCGAAGAGCCTGCAACGCATACAGAGTGGGAGTGAAGGGGTGAGAGACAGATCGGAGGGTCAAGAAGGAGGATATAGAGAAGAAAGAGAACAAAGGAGAGAATAGACGGGGATGAGAAAGAAGACCGGAACGAGAGAAGAGAGCGAGACAGAAAGAACGAGAGAGACAGTCAGACTTAAAGGAGATATAGAGGGGAGAGAGGGGGAGAGAGGGGGGAGAGAGGGGAGCTAGGAGAGAGATGAGAGAGGGAAGGGGAGAGCGAAAAGAGAGAGAGGGAGAGAGGACAGAGATAGAGGGGCAGATAGAAAGGAGAGAGAGAGAGAGAGAGAGGGGGGAGAGGGGAGAAAGAGAAGGGAGAGAGGGGAGATGGGGAGAGAGATGAGTGAAAGACGGAAGAGACTGGGTAAATATACGGGATAGAGAGAGGGAGAGAGAGATAGATGGGAGAGAGGAGCGAGAGGGGAGAGAGACAGAGAGAAGAGAGGAGGAAAGAAGGGAGAAAGAGGGGAGAGAGATAGGGGAGAGAAGGGGGAAGAGAGAAGAGGGAGAGAGAAGGGGAGATAGTGGATAAAGGGGGAAAGAGAAAGGAGAGAGAGGTGAGAGAGAGAATGGGGGATAGGGGAGAAAGAGGGAGGAGGGGACTGAGAGATGAGAGAGTGAAGGGGAAAGGGGAGAAAGAGGGAGAGAGGGGGGAAGAAAGAGAGTTTTGGGAAGAGAAAAGGAACGAAAAAAGTCAAAGATGAAGAGTCCCCACGTGACATTCTAAATGTAAATAAAATGATTATAATGTTAAAATCTCATAGTTAAGCTGTTTGCATAAAACTCATCAATTATCTTCGTTTCCAAGGACTAGCTGAGACAACTAGCTGAGACAACCAGCTGAGACAACCAGCTGAGACAACCAGCTGAGACAACTAGCTGAGATAACTAGCCAGTCATACTGTCTTTGAACCTTCAGTTAAAAACTCAAAACTACGCGTAGGCGTATTAAATCACTAAAGCTGTTTTCCCACGCAATGCTAACATACCAAGTTTGACATCGAACATACACCTTACTGTATTAAACAGATAGGGGCCTAATCTGCGGATGACACAAAAGTGCATAGAAAGTTTAACACTTATGGTGATAAACAACATTTACAAAACGATCTAGACAAATTAGTTAAATGACCTGAAAAATGGCAAATGTTATTAAATTTTGGGAAATCTAAATACGTACATATAGGACACGGGAACTTGGATATAAACTATAGTATGGGAGATACTGTTTTAGGTACTACTGTAAAAGAAAAGGATTTAGGAATAACAATAACTGCTGATAAGAAAGTTTCAGAACAGTGTGGTAATGCAGCTTCAAAGGGTAATCAAATTCTTGGGTTGATTAGAAAAAACATAACATACAAGGAAAAAAGCTAAATATACCTCATTTATAATATTGTATACAAGCGTGGAGACCATATCGCAAGAAATATATATAGATAAGCTTGAATGCATACAGAGGAGAGCAACTAAAATTATTCCAGAACTGAGAGACCTTAGTTATGAAGAACGCTTGAAAAGATGTGGTTTAACAACTCTAGAGACAAGGAGGTTAAGAGGAGATCAGATTGAAGTTTTTAAGATATTGGATGGGTATGAAAATATCGATAGAAATATGTTTTTCTCACTCAAAAAACATAGTAGAACTTGAGGACATGAGGTAAAATTAGTAAAGGATCAGCGTAGAGTGGATATCAGGAAGTACTCGTTCTGACAGAGGACAAAAAATGAATGGAACACTACGGATTGTCTAACCGTTAGCAGCGTGAATATGTTTAAAAACAAGGTTGACACATATCTCAGGAGGGCGGGTTACACGTAGATGAACATTGTTGGACTCTCGATAAGCCAATGGCTTCCTTGTCCACTTGCCATCGGGCCCTTTGGTTTGGAAGGCAAATCTTGTTAAATCTAAATGGAAGTACGAAGACAGTCCAGTGCACGTAGTCCAGTGCGGTGTGGAGAGTCGTGTGCGTGTAACAGTCACGAATGCCTCCTCACCTGTCGAAGATCTGCCGTCCGATCATCAGCTGTGTCCGGCCGGAGGTGTCCGAGTTGTACAGGTCTGACCACTGTTGCAGGACGATCTTCGCGTCCTCGTGGTTGCAGAAATCTCCTGCGAGGGCGCCATTGGCCACGGCCAACACGACCAGGAGCTGGAAACGCATCTTCCTGGGAACAAACAGGGAACAGTCGTCCGGGCTGGTTGTGACAGGATAAACTGGCATAAATGATTAATGGTAACATTTATGTACCTCTGATGCGAATTAGAGCCCTTTAGAAAGTATTTGCCATATGCCTATAGGTCATCACTGTGGCTGTTTATAGGTCATCACTGTGGTTGTTTATAGGTCATCACTGTGGCTGTTTATAGGTCATCACTGTGGCTGTTTATAGGTCGTAATTGTGGCTGTTTATAGGTCGTCACTGTGGCTGTTTATAGGTCGTCACTGTGGCTGTTTATAGGTCATCACTGTGGCTGTTTATAGGTCGTCACTGTGGCTGTTTATAGGTCGTCACTGTGGCTGTTTATAGGTCATCACTGTGGCTGTTTATAGGTCGTCACTGTGGCTGTTTATAGGTCATCACTGTGGCTGTTTATAGGTCATCACTGTGGCTGTTTATAGGTCGTCACTGTGGCTGTTTATAGGTCATCACTGTGGCTGTTTATAGGACGTCACTGTGGCTGTTTATAGGTCGTCACTGTGGCTGTTTATAGGACATCACTGTGGCTGTTTATAGGTCGTCACTGTGGCTGTTTATAGGTCGTCACTGTGGCTGTTTGTTCGTCATCACTGTGGCTGTTTATAGGTCGTCACTGTGGCTGTTTATAGGTCATCACTGTGGCTGTTTATAGGTCATCACTGTGGCTGTTTATAGGTCGTCACTGTGGCTGTTTATAGGTCGTCACTGTGGCTGTTCATAGGTCGTCACTGTGGGGGTGTAGAAGAAGAAACACGACTAGC